>BMAW01033257.1:85320-219018 GCA_019974015.1 Nephila pilipes
CCCCCCCCCAATTCCCCGCAAAGTGAAAAATACCAAGCGCAAGAACAATAAATAATTCTCCACCATTTCCATTTAATATGACATTTACGCCTGAGGAGCTAATTAAAATTGATCAACAATTTCCGCAGCATATGTCACATTCAATAAGTGGCAAGAGGTTAAGATACTTTGAAGATGAATCGGTCTTTCTTTCCGTCCCTTGACTATCTTGCCCAAAAGATATTAACTAATTATAGTTTTGCGTCTTGTTGAAAATGAGGTTTTAAAATTTGTCTGAACGGTTACTGTCAATAGAACCCATATAGAAGATACATTTGGTAGACTGACAAAACAGAACTTTGGAGATTATGAGATGTTGAATATGTAGATAACTTTTATTGAAGCCTTTAAACCTTTCAGACTTTGATCTCTGATCTGGTTGCAAAACCAGGTGACATTGAACTTTGGTTCTACGCTTGCCCAAGAGTTAATTAATAATTTTCGAATTAGGCTGAAAGGTTTCTCAAAATAAATTAAATATTGAATACATAAAGTATTCAAAATATTAAGATTAAATATTCAGGACAGTATCTTTATTTATTAGTGTTTAAGTTCTGTAAGCAGTAAAATTTCTAAATTTTCATTGCTATGCGTTAGCTGCTGTTGTGTAAATTAGAGAGTGAGCACAAAGTATTCAGAAAATTAAAGTGAAGAGTTAATAATTTAATTCTTCATTTAAATATTTAAGAGAGAGAGCTTTTGATAATATTTATATTTCAGAAAAGTTGCGACGTTGGGCTATTCGAGTTTTTCTCTTCACTAAACTCGATGACTTCATCGTAATTTGAATTGGGTAAAATTCCAACTCCTTTCCAACTGAATGAAATGTGATTACGCAAATAAGACAAGGATATTAATTGAATTAAATTATATATAAGTGAAATAGAATGGAAAGGAATGAGGTGCAGATGATACGAGAAGCCGATAGAGGTGTTTGTAAGTTAGAATAAATTGATGTAGTTAAAATTGGTTAAAATGATTCCTGATTAGAGTGAGTAGTAATAAGAGTCGATTTTGCTGTGTTCTAGAAGTGTTTCACTCGAAACTAGCAAATTGGTAAGATAGAACTTTACTGTTTAGAATTCAGGCGAGTTTAGTTTAGTTGAGAGAGAGCGATCTTGCATAATATTTGAAGAAATCTATTAAACCAGATTTGTCCGTTTTCTGGTGTCTCTTCAAAATATTAATTGATTGTTTGGTTAAATTATATGATATCTGTTAATTTAAATATTGTGAGGGAGGCGTTATGAAGAATTTTGCTGCTGGAATTATCAGGAGGGTTTAATACTGCGGAAGAGCGAGCAGTGATAAGGTTACATGGCAAAATGTGAGACTGTCCGTTATTGACTGTAATATTGTTTTTTTGTAACTCACCTAAACAAGAGAATAAGTGATTGAACGAAGGTTTGGAAGTTGTTGTGGCGATTGATTTCTGTGTCAGGGTGAAGTTGGATATTGCCGAAGACCTGAGAGATTTTCGAAGAATGAAGGGATAATTTAAACCCAAAATGTTTGAGATACAACAACACTAGAGTGAAAAGTGAAGAGCGATCAGGTAGCATGGGCGAAACAATACACAATAGAGAATTCTCCTCATTTTTTGTTGCTTTTTATCACACACAATAGTATAAATATCAGATTGATTAAATTTAGAAGTATGTTTTCTTTTTTTTCGAGGGCATAAGGAGAAGCTTTAGTAGCATATATATATAATGTTACATTCATTGGAGACAAACAGTATAGAGAATTATTTCACAACTGAAAGTATTTTTACATGCTAAATACTTTTGTAGTTTCACCTGTGGTTTTAAACATTATAAAAATACACTCTATTTACAGGGATAATTCTTGAAGTAATAGGAAAGTTGCAAAAATATTTTTCCTAAAATAATTTTTAATCAAAATAAACTATAGTCATTTTTTTAAAATGAAATTCATATAAATCCAGTATTAAAATTTATTTCAATTCAAGGAATAAGTAATGAATATACCAACAGTTATAACAAGTTAATGTAACTCAATAAAAAATTTTAATGTTCAAAAAGAAAGATTTGATAAATAAAATTTCTATTTTAAGTTGATAATTTAGGATATAGTAAATCAAAATATATATAAACATATCAGTGAAATTCATAAGACAAAATGACATGGTATTACAACATCCCGTAATTTTTTTATTCTAAATGTTCCTTAAAATTACTAAAATTAATTGTAAAATGTTTCACCTTTATGTATAAGAAAATAGATGCATAATATTAAGAACTTAATATAATAACATTCTTAATTTATGCAAAAATTACATATAAAATTACACTATTATATTTGAATAAGAAAATATTTTTTGAAGTAAATGGAAACAAAAAAAGCATTTAATTAACTTACCTATACTTTAAATCTTTTTTTTAAATTCAAAACAATGTATTTGAACCAGTAAAAAACAACATTATTAGTCTAATTTTTTTCGAAATTAATGCACAATATTTTTGATGAAATTAAAAAAGGTAACAATACGAATTATGATTTTTTTATTTAATAGCATGTTAAAATAATTTAATCTTTAATTACTTTTAATTCTTTTAATTTTCATTCACAGATAATAGAAGTCACCCACATATTTTAAACAAAATAATCTGAGTTTCAAGAAATGTATATCATTGTGTACTTCTTATGAGCATAATTTATAAAATGAAAACAGTTGCTTCCATACTGAAAAATATAACTTTAAATACTTTGAAAAGAGGACTACTATTTTAAAGATGCAAAATAATTTTCTTGAATTTTTAGCTGAGTTTTTAATGAGAATTTAGCCCTTTATTAGAATCAAGGAAATCCTTCTAAACTCTGATCTAGCACAGATTATTTGAAACATCTAATTAGTAACATACATATTCTTCATTTATAAGTAAATGAATATACGAGGTACTTTAAAAACAGTATTTTAAGATATGGAAGTATGCATAAATTATTACAACCAAAATACATTTTTAGTAAGATAAATTTAACATAATATTCGTCAATTTATAAAATTTTCTCAAACAGGCAACACTGAAATGGAAAAAGGTAAAATCCTATTTTAGGTGGACTTCTTGGCACGATTTCAAAAGTCGCATCAATTTGAACAATTTTTTACAGATTTTTTATATTATTATTTTTTTTTTTGCAGATTTTTCTTGGCAATCTTATGCCAAGAAAAATCTGCATGGTGACTATATACAATGGGAACCAACGACGACTTATCGTCAAAAAATTCCTCATATCAACAAGCCATCCTAAAATAGGATCCAACCGGAAATTTTTTTTAAGAAAATAGAACATAAAAACAATTAAGAGTTTAAATAATATCAGATTCACAGTCTTTGGCTGGCAGCTGTGTAGGAAAACAATTGATGAGAAAGGAAATTCATTATCATTCAAGATAACTGAGGTATTTGAAAAAACACTGAATTTAAAATTACTGGAGGGGAATGTAGTTCAGCTCCACCACTTGACGACGGAAGATTTTTTTGAAGATACATTTCCAAATGCGGCAAACCTCTTCTACACAGTGACTCGTTACAGTAGACGAAGTACGGCTACGCTAAGTAATCGCTAATTTGTTTATTTTTAAAATCACACCTAGTGATGAGGTTAAAATGCATTTTAACCAAATTGCTGTATTCATAGAACGATATTATAAATAATTTGAAACAAATTGCACAAATGAAATTCCATAGGAAAATCTACTAATAAGAATATTAAGTTTTCTTAAGAGTTTATAGTACCTTTTCAAACGCTTGATCAAAGTAAATATACCCCCTTTGATATCGAGGTTTTATCAAAGATAATTTATTTAAAGTATTGTACATATTCTTGAACACTGAAGAAGAAATATATTTGTTCAAATTAAATTCTTATTTTCTGTTTCCTTTTCTGAATGGATTATATGAAACTTGTGCTATGGGCTACCAAAACACCAAAAAATCTAAATATCACGAAGTTAATACATCATTCATAAAAAAAATTTGCTTTTATATTTTAGAATTTTAAGGAAATTTTTATGCTTTAATTTTTATTCATTTTTAAAAATACAAATTCTACTTAAAAAATTTAAATTTTTTTTGTTATGATAAAGAAGCTACTTTTCACATTGCATCTTTGTATGGCGTTTCCACGGCGATAACAGTATAATTTTCTTTTTTTTCAAGCCAGATTTCGCCAATTAGAGTGGAGGGTGAAATACATCTTTCTCAAAAAATGTAATAGCTTCATTTTCACTATTTTTGAGTCCACAAAATAACAACAACAATAAAAGGAACGATTCCTTACGATTCTTTTCTTTAATTCTTTTTAATTGATTTTGATTATGGATTTGGGATTTCAATTGCCTGTTTCATTACTTGGCGATAAATGCCACAACACGTAGCAGGCAATCATTGGTCTTTGGTATAACCAATACAAATAATATTTATTTTAAATTAATTGAGTTCAGGAAATACAAACTATGGATGATAAAATCCTGAGATAAATTATTACTAAAAAGTCGCGAGAAAAAGTTTTGGATTAACAATGATTTCCGAAAATAAATTCTGAAAAAATGTTTGATTTTCATGTACTAAAATACAAATAAATAATGCTGTCATCTTTTATTCCAGTTAATACCTGAGTAACATATTTTATTATGTACAAATAAATCTAAATGTCTTCCTAAATTTTAAACAAAAGAGAGAATACATCAATCGCCATTTTAAAAAGCTTATTAATCTTTAGAGAAAAACATTTAAAATAAAAACAAGATAGCTCAGAAGACTTTCTTTTGGCTTTTAAAATTCACGTTCGTTTCCATTACGTCTCGTTTACACATTTCTTAATATCTATTTTGATATAGATAAAGATCTGATCAATTGAATAAATCTTTATGTTAGATGAAATTGACCAGCTGATTGAAGTGTGATGTTTCATATTCACTGGTGGCATAAAATAAAATATGGAAGATACTAAATAAGGAACTGAAGTTTGGTATTTGGGATATTGATTAGTTTGATTTTAATTGTTATATTTGGAGTCTTTTATTTTTAAATAAAATTTACATTTATATTTTAGCCAGGGTCCTGGGTTTTCGAGTGGAGATATTATCAATTTTTTGAGGGTTTATTCACATTTTTTGGGAATAGTTTGTAAACAAATATTCAACACCCAATTTAATGAATTACTTATACATTACCTGCATTCCTATGATTGCGTAGATGAAGAATAACATGGCGATGAGGAGACATACATAAGGTAAGGCCTGTAAAAGAGAAGAATCTTTTAACAAGTATCTTACACACAATCATCACGGTCATTACGTAAATTCTACGAGTGTTCCCATTGTAAATGTTTCCATAAAAACTATAAGAAATATTTCATAAAGCTCGCGATTTATTAGGTACATAAAAAAATCCCATTCCATGTAAAGATTTTAAATTTGTTTTTCCAACAAATTTTCTCAAAAGATAAAAATAAAATTTGATTTTCCAAAGATTACATTAAGTTTTGATACAAAGTTTATGTAACACGAGTATTAAAATACTTTAAAATTCTTTTCTAGGTCATAAAATTTAGCAATATGAACGAGCAAATAAATGACTTGAGAAAATTGTGAAAGTGATATTGAATAGTACAGAAAGGAAGGAGATAAAAAGTATAAAAATTTGAAATTGGCTTTGCTAATTTCATTTTAACTAGTGCAGACGTATTTTTTCCTGTTAAGTTCTCGAAAATGTAGAATTGATCAGAAGTAATATTAGTTAGCATAAAGTAAGCGTACTTCCGAGCTCCAGGTTCCACAGAAGCAATTGCTATCAAGAAAAGAGACTACCTTCTTCAAATTTTCAAAGCATTTTTATTTGCAGATGCCAAACATTCTTAAGAATAAAAAATTCAAAAAATTTTAACAACAAAAAGTATACGATTCTGCCAATAGATCAATTATTGAATTAAGTATTAAAATAAAAGCAAACGATAAATTATTAAAATAGACAATACTATTCTGTTCGGATGTTAAAATAAAAGCAGACGGTAAAATATTAAATCGAATGTATCGTAAAAATATAAATATACATTAAGCAAACTAAATGTGATTACTACGAGTATAATCATAAGAGTAATGTATTGTAACGTCATTCTTTTGAACTGAACACAATGTATCTTTTATTTTATGTTCCGGCATTTTTCTTGACATCATTTTCTCAAAACAACATGTTAGCACATATCAATAGGTAAAACAGCTTCAAATGTGAATTCTATCATTGCGATAACTTTGGATTCAGTGAATCTCTGTTTTCTGATATATTTGTGCTCTAAATAAGTTAATTCAAGTTAAAAAATATTTTTAAATTGAAATGAAGAAAAATTTAGGAAGATAAATAAATTGTTTAGCTAGCTCAACTTTCTTGAAATCCAAAAGTGTGAAACTTGATAAAATTCCACTCCCATTTAAATTATTATATTTGCGAATATAACCCGATTATGGATTTAGGGAAATACTAATAAAATGATACATTAGAACTAGTAACGATTTGGTGGAGAAGTAAACAGAGGTTATTAGTGCATAGACGTTGTTGACGTTTGTGAACCTATATGGATTGAAGGCAAACAAGGATCCTCGATCTCTGGGTTTGAGTGAGAACTAAAGAAACCGTTCGAATATCTAGTCGTTACAAGTTACCTTACTCGGCCCCGAGTACTCTGGTAAGATAGATCTTTAATATTAGTGTTAGACTTAGACAAACTCGTTGAGTTTGAATAGACAAAGAGAGAGTGTGTGAGAGAGAGAGTAAGAGTATATTCAGCATTTAAGAAATATCAGTGAGCTTAAGTTCGCTACATTTGATTGTGTAATCTAGTAAGAATATTATTGGACTTACGGAAGAGAGATCAAACGATAATAAGGGGAGCTACAAGCTTCCTTTGGTTTTTTTCGTTGAATAAAATCCGTAGAAAAAAAGTCATTATTGAAAACGTTTCTGTCTTTCTTCTGGTGATGCAGTATCTAAATGAAAATAAAGTATTAGAAAAATGTTGATATTTACCTTGAATGACTGAATGAAGGTCCATAACAATATCCTGATTGTATAGCCCTGACGCAGGAGTTTAATAAGGCGAGCAGCACGAAACAAACGAAGGAAACCCACATTGATAAAATTAACCTGCAGCAGTAAAAGAAACAATGTAATGGCACAATAAAAGTTAACTAAAATTTCTATTTATTACAGAAGAGTGGGAAGATCCCATTATAATCTAATGAAAATAGAGATTTCTTTACAAAGGTACACACGCACATAATGTTTGGTTACATGAAATAATTTTTAAAGTCGAATTTCTTTCTAAAAATGAAATATTTACATAGCAAGAGAATCGAATGTTACACCGAAAGCTATAAATTTATTCCTCAGTAGTTAAATAAATTACTGAAATTGAGGAAAAAAAATTGTTATTTCGTTACTGTGAAGATAATAATAATCTTTTTTTTAAATAAAAATGATTAAGCTAACGGGAAGTTCGCTTTCTTCCCAATAAATTAAAAAATATAGTTCCCTTTTCAAATAGTATTAATTGTTTTGAATTCTATGTTCTTCATAAGTCATATATTATATGTAAATACCCAGAGCTAAATTTTTGAATTATTTTCAATACGATTCCCTGATGTCAAACATCAATAGTTTGTGCCAAGGTACAATTCACAATAAAAGTAGTAAAATTATTTTAGCAACATAAAGTATTTTTGTTCATCCTGACTTCAATTCTAAAATTATTGCATTATACTGCATGAATCAAATGGTGTAAACCTTACACATCTAATATCAATGCATTTTAATGTATGATTCGAACGTTAAATTTGGAACAAAATTCTGTTCTAACTATTTTCTCTTTCTAAAATTTTTAATTTTCGTGTTAAGATTGCACAATAAATACATAGATTTTAAACTTTAAAAACAATTATTACTTTGTACTATACGATGTTCACCAAAAATATTATACAATTTTAATGATAACCATCCTAATCTACTTTTCAAATTAATTTACAAAATATTCTATAAAATTCCTCCTGTAATGAATCCGGTTTATCAAAGACATTTGTGTTTATAGATAAGAAGTGATCTTAACGAGTCCTTACCCCAATTTCCACTACTAAAGCGTCAACTACGCTTCCAATGACGGTGATGAAATCAAATGTGTTCCAAGGATCCTTAAAGAAGTTCTTCAAACAAATAATTGAGCAATTAGTACACAAAGCAATAACAATAGGAAGCTTTTTTTTTTTTGGTAGAATCCAATTTCGGGGAAAGCTTGGCATGATTTCGAAATTCGCGCCAAAATGCGCCCTTTTCTTAATAAATTATAGGGTTGCCTAGAAAAAATCTGTATAGTTACTATATATAATGAGAACCGATTTGACGACTTATCTCCTAAAAAAATTCCTCACGTCACCAAGCCCCTAAAATAGGATTCAACCGCATTTTTTTAAAAAAAGTATATAATTATTAAGTGAAGTAAAAGTTACAGTGATTATTTCAGTAGCAAAATATTTAACCGGAAATGCTGCATGTGATTTGCTAAAAGTTGCTTTTTTATTTGATTGATGTGCTTAAAGTTATCGATTGAACAAGTTTCCAGTTGAGATTTATTATACAATTAAAATCAATTAACGTGTAGTTTAATAATATATATCAAAATCATATTTCAAACAAAACACTACAGAAGTATATTGTAGAAAAAAACAAACTTCTAAAATGTGTGTGAGGTAACATTACAATGTTTCAACCTAATGAGATTATAATATAAGTTAAAAAATTAAGCAATATAATATGATTTTCTCAGGAATTATAATGACATTGTAAATGTAACAAAACTATAAATTAATAGCTTGAAATTAATTGTATTTAAAACGTTTGGTACGATGCATTACAACCGTTTTCTATTATTTCTTTTATAAAAAAAAGATGTAAATTATAAGCAAATTAAAAAGTTTTAAGTTAACAAATTACTCACATAAATTTACTTGGAATGAAAATAACAAGTTTACAAGGAATACGAAGAAAACAAATAAATAAAAATAAATAAAATTCCCGTAACGTTTAAGCACATAGCCAGAAAGACGAAAATGTTCCCAGATATTTTAATAAATAAAAAGGAATTTGATGAATGATTTCGGATCTCTCTCTTCGGATTCTGACACAGATTTTAAATTATTCATGAGACTTATTTTTCTTTTCATAAAAGTTGCATTAAAAAAATCCAAAATATTAGATGTTTAAAGTAATATTCCTCTTCTAGTGTTATTTTTATGTGTACATTATCTTTTGTATTCCATCATTATTTTTAGTGTACGTTTTGGAACTTTTCGGTTAGCAGAGTGCAAATTTCGACAACATCAGACTTTTCTCTCGGGGGACAACTAAACAAACGGTAATGTATACACTTTCAAAAATAACTCGACTCATTTGCATAGAGATGATTTCATTTAGAATAATTTTCCTTATGAACTTAAGATACATAAATTTAAAAGATAAAAACTTGCCATATTTGACAATTTATTTTTGCGCAAAGCTATTGAGAAAGTAACCACGTTTTTTGCGAACTAGTGAATCCATATATAAGACGACTTCCATAATTTAGCTAGAAAAAGTTCCAAAAACTTTCAGCTTATACATGAAAAAAACAACAACAACAACTATACTATTAGATACACTTTGCAAGCTATAGATTATAGTAGTCAGGTATGAGAAAGTGTCTGAATAGAATCAGTGGTTATTTCTATATGAATGAACCAAAATTACGATTAATTTAATAAAGATTTCTTTCCTTATTGATTAAATTCTATTTCCTGTTGCATTACTGTTCTCTTTAGTTTTAGTTGACTTCGTATATTGTTAAAATCCGTCTGTGCAGGAATAATTAAAAAAACATCCAGGGATTTACTAGGTTACTGTTCCTTTGAATGATAATTTTGAGAATCTTTTCTCGAAAAATAAATTGTTTGATTATTTTAAGGAGAAGGTGTGTTGTCTTAGAATTATGCGTTGGGCTTGTCCTGGCAAATTTCGACCGCGTATTTCATTGACGCTATTCAGCGATATTCTCTGCCTGTTTACTCAGGACAAAATATAAATAAAAGGAATAGTTTGATCTTGTGCCAAGTGCTCAAAAGTCTGATCGAAGGTGCCCGAGAGTTTCTCTAACGAATAAGAGTTGGGCTTAATGTATGGCTTGTTTCCTTAGGTATGTAAGGTTGCAAATTACAGCTATTCATGCTGATTTATTTGGTTTCAAGAAACCGCAGATTGAAGTAACCGAAGTATGGAGAAGATATTCAATCTTCGGAGTCCTGCAATAACTGGCTTCGAAAGGTTAAGAAACGCTGGGAGAAATGTATGGATATAGGTGGTGACCATGTAGAGAAGTTTTAAGAAAAATAAATAAAAATTAAGTTCTTATCTTGATAATTTAAAAAAAAAATAATTAAACTTTACGACATTGCGGGTTACATCAACTTACGGATCCCAAAAAAAAAAAAACAAATCGACATGAATAGCTGTAATTTACAACAGACAAATTTTAGAAAATCTCAAATATAAGCATTAAACTGAAATTACCTGTATTCAATGTAACAGATATTAGCAGTCTTTCTTTATGGAAGTGAGGCTTCGAGTCTCACTAAATTACATCAACAGAAATTAAATACATTTCAAAATACTTGCCTCAGAAAGATTCTTAAAATACACTGGGCAGTTAAAATTTCAGTTATTGAATTGTATAATAAAACATCTGCCAAACCTATTTCTACCCAAATTAAGAAAAAAAAAGTCTCTGGACATGGATTGGACATTACTTAGAATGTCATCAACTGATAACACAAGAATTGCACTGACGTGGTCCCCAGACAGAAAGAGAAAAAACGGAAGACCAAAGACTGCTTCGTGCCGTAGATTATAATAGAGAGGGATTCCCTTAAATAGCCGAGTTAAAGAAGTGCCCTTAGAGGCAGAGTTAGACGGGTTTGAAGGGGATACAACTGTTGTGCCTTCATGCACCAGTTTGGTGTGACGAGAATTGAGAATAATGAACATAAGTTTCAATTAATATGCAGCATAAATTTTATCCTGATGTCTCGGTAATTTCTTAGTAATAATTAAAATTTTATGATATTCCCTAGTACGTATGTGTATTTGCTAAAATTTTAAATTATTAACTATAATTTTAAATAATTTTTTAATTTGGTTTTTGAATTATTTTTATTATTTTAACTTTTATATTATAGCTACTTAATATTAAATTTTGGTTCCTTTTCGTTTAGTTCAAAGTATTTTTGTTTATATATATATATATATATATATATGTAACTATACGAGTTTTAGAAATATTTAGTAACGTAACCATTTGTATATAATTAATTTGTAATTATTCTTTTTCTGCTTCCCATTCATTGGAGAGCGAGGTTAAGCAGAATTATCGTATTGTCAGAAAAATATTGCTTTATAATATATAGTACCTTATTATTTTGAATATGACGAGCCTTAGGTTTCAGATGGCCACGAGAATTTTCCCATCTGTGGCTTGTGAGGCGTTGCGAGGGCCAGCACTTCACAAATTGCAGATGGAAAAATTCTTCTTAGATGTGGGAATTTGACGAAGTTGGATCTCATCACCTAACCTGTTATTGCAGCTGAATCGTGTGTAAGCAAATCGCGTAGGAAAAAAATATTCCTTAAAACTCGACAAAACTTAATTTACAACAATATATAATAGAAAATCGTTTCGATACATTCTTAAGCTATTTGCGCCATCTCTAACTTACACTTTCGTCTTATCTACTATCACTGAACTCCACGTGTTCATGCTGTGCGTTCTAGCTGAATATCGCGGGATTAATTAACACTCGTAACACTTACGACGATTATGGATTTTCTGCAAATGAAAGATATCTCATATATATATATATATATATAAACAAAAAACTTCTTTACAAATACTTTTTTCCCCAGATCCTTGACGCAAGTACTAAAAACATTTCCTTATTTGGTGGTAGAATTCAGGAGTTGCCATCAACTCTTTAATTGGTCTGCAAAATTTAAAAATTTTCTTAGAAAAACGGTTCCAACCAAGTTTTATAAATATTTTTTCTTAAGATAAATACGGTTAGTAAAATCTTATTGTTCTGAGATTTATATATTTGAAATAAGACGACATTTCTGAAAATGATGTAAGTGATCCTATACAGCTTGTTTTTAACCGATGATTGTCTGTAAACAACTTTAATGAGAGGAAGTACTAATTTAGAACTCCGATATGATTAAATATTCCCAAGAAAAAAAAATATTTCATTAGTATCACCTTTAACCTGTTTTATGATATGTTTTTTAATAAAAGGAAATATATTATTCCATTTTCATTATAAGCATATCGGAGAAATATTTCCAAAGAAAGTTAGGAAATATTTCCTAAGAATACGGATTCTCAATAAAAAAGAAATTGAACCTGCTTTTTGTGTTGCTTCAACATTAGAACTACCCATAAAAATATCTTTGAGTTTGTTCCTAACCCCGATATAAAAATATTACAATATGGTCCTTCCACATATAAACTTACAAAAAAAGTTGACTGGTTTAATTAGACAGATAAGAAATAACAGCAACAGTTTTATGATACGTAATAATCTTGCTAATTTATAGTAACTTCTCATTTTGTAATGTTCACCCTTCATTATTTAACTCCACAGACATCTTAAAGTTTAATTAAATAGTCAATAAGTTCACAGATCCAATTGAAGAGACATCAAAAAAGGACAACACAGTTTATTAATTATTTTCTTCAAATTTTTTGATCAAATCTTCAATCTCCTTTGTTAAACTTGCTCGAAAATGAATGAGTTGATAAGACAGAATTTAATTATTCGTTCTAAATTAGATTTCAGGCGCTTTGAGGGATTGTAGACTGAGAGAGAGATTCTTTTCACTAAGTATTTATAACTGAATCAAAAAGGATTGTCTACCTAACTTCCCTTTACTGAATTGAGAGAATTTCTATTATTTTGACTTTCATGAAGTGAATAATCAATTTAGAAATAAAAATTGCCGAGCTTGATGAATTTTTTTTTCTCAAGACATTTAAATATATCTTATACTCTAGAACAAATTGTTAACATCAAGAGAAAAATATACACGGTACATTTAACTCAAACGCTGTCATTGAGCAAAAGAATAAATTTGTATTATTTCTTAATTTTTTTTTAATATTGAATATTACTAAATTTGAACGCAAGCATTCTTCGTAAACCTATCAACACCTTTCGAGTTAGAATTTTTTTTTTTTTTGCCATTAGAATGTTTCAAAGTATTATAACTTTAAAAATTACTGCTTTCATATAATGTTTCAAGCAGATATTGAAAATTTTTCAATCATTTACCATTTATAAATCATAAATTTCTCTTTTATACCTATATCCTATTAAAAAGATTGATTTTCTAATTTCACATTTTATGGCGCATTAGAAACAATTAAACTTTTCATCAACGTAAGAAACTATTTTCATTGAAACAACGATGATTTGAAGTAGCTATAGACAGATAAAAAATAGCAAAAAGGAAACAACTTTCAACCCTATTTTCTACCATTTTGTCGAATATTTCGAGAACCCGAAAACATACACGATCCCAAAATAAAACGACTCTCAAAATAATTACGATTCAGGCATGATTTCTGTGTAAGGGATGTCACATGAGGAACGCTACTTTATCCTGCGGAAACAAAGATTAACAGAGCAAAATTGAAAAATTGTGTGGTTCTGTGAAAAAATTTCATACACCATTAAATGTGTGGCTACGCAATAAGTACATGCAAAGAAAATGATGAGTTACATCAGAAATATTCGGAAGTTATGTAATTGAATTTAGAAAAAAATAGAAATGAGTAATTTGTAAAATGTCTCAAATAATGTAAAACGAAATTTAAGGATTAATGCTGAAAACAAACAGAGAGGATACAGGCAATTGAGATAAGGGTTGTTTGATTCTGTTCTCATACAAGAACGAAGGGGTAGTGACAGCATAAAAAGGTGTATTTAGAACAAAATATAACAAAAAGAGAATTCTGTCTTCTTTCCCTTTTATACAAAGTTAATTAAAGAATTAAGAGAAGACCGGTACTATAAATGTAATGAATAAATTAAATTAATTTCACGGAAAAATAAATTTTTTTATATAAAAGCTGCAAAAAAATGTGAACAAAATTTCAATTCAAAAAGTTCATGCAGTTTTACATAATTAAATCATATTTAGGTATGTTATAATGCCGAAGAATGAGCCAGTTTGTTTTTTGTTATTCGGTGGGATACTTTGTTCAAATTTTGAATTACTGTGCTTATACAATCCAAATCAATCTAGTGGTCATGGTCGTTAACTCGGGGCCAGTTGTCGATGTTATTAAAGAGCTTCCGTGTAGCGGAGCTAATACACTTCAAATATGTCGATGTTCCAAGTCCTCCAGCTCAGATGCCATCTTCGTCACTTGACCATGGTTCAAAATGAAGAAGTCCGCCTCCAATAGCTCTGATGTTGTTTCTGAATATCACGTTAATAAACAATGAGTAAATGTCTAATAAACATCGATTAGACTTCAAAATTACCTGACAAAACGATTAATAACAGCCATCTTAAGAATTTCACAATAAACTTTATTTTAAAGAGAATATTTTCTTCCCACACCCTCTGAATGTCACCGATTGATAACCAATAGTTGCGTGTGAATAAAAGTTTCGTATCCATATGTTTTTATCTCTGTTTTCTAGAAAGATTGTCATGAACCTGCATAGAAACAAATAAGGGATTATATCCATCACAGCAAGAGAAAGATTAATCAATATACTTTCCTTGTGTTTTGAATTAAAGTGATAAAAAAGTATTATTCAAGTAAAAATGTGAAAAAAACCCCATTCTGTTGATTTCGATCGATTGCAATTAAATGATTACTTCAAATATAATTTTAAAAACGCTGTAATTCATCCCGAGATATTTTTCTAAAAAATAGTACGATTCCTAAAAAGTAATCGCTCCGAAATAGTAGAAAACGGACCTGAAAAATAAATATATTTCTTTCTTCAGAGAACCTTAGTGGGTCTAGTGGTAAAAGTCCAAGCTTATTGGCTCGAAGTGCTCGGACTGAGTCTTCGATTTGTACCCTTATTCTTCTTTAGATCAATGAGTTGAGTATTGGGGGGTTGCTATGGTAACGTTAGGCTATTCGCGAACTTCTCTTCATTAAAATATGGGTTTACTTTCTGACTTTATATTTAACTTACCATCAAAATAAAACATGACTGAACAAATTTAGAATTTTGAAGTGTAGTGAATGGATTTAAGGATATATATATCTAAACGTGACAGGGAATTACATATAAGGTTATTAATAACTGAGTAATGATCAAGAGGTTGAAAAGAGTGTGTGTGTTATAAATAAGAAATTTGTAGTAGTCGTAGTTGACGGGTATGAAATTGCATCCATAACTGACGGACGCACTGAGGTAGAATAGACTGAAAGAGAGAATAATTCTTCATGTTCATAACTTGACGATCAATAAATTGAAATAATTTTTATCTGACGTCTCTTCATTGAATCGTGAGCTTCTTGTCTGATCCTGTTACCTTGTGCATCAATGACCATTGAAACGAATAACAAGGAGGCGTTACGCTATATTCTGAACGAAACTGGGCATCAAAGTCCTCCCGAAGCGTAGAGTGGAAGTTAGGAGAATGATGTAACCAGCTTGATCATCCTCTTCTTCACTGATTGTTGTTTAAAATTACCATGTCTGTAACCAATAGCCCTCTATAATTCTAATAACAACATTCATTCAAACCAAACTTCGTTTTCCATTACCTACTTTTTGATAATAGCACTTGTAGAAAACATCGAAGTTCCTCATACTCGAATCTTTTGCGAAAATAAATGTTTTTGATTTCCTTCATAGAGTTAATCACTTACTTTCTAACTTCTAAAAATAAAAATATGAATTTATTCTGTATTAAAATCAAAACTAATTTCTAGGCATAAAATAACTTCAGCATTGTAAAATACATTTTTTTAAGTATTAAAATTTTGGAAAGGTAAAATACGACAATTTTTTGATATGACTTAAAATTTCTCACTCAATTCCGTTTTTCTGGTTTATAGAGATTATTTATTGTAAGCATCTAAATAAAAATTAAAACTATTACACTGAACGTCGGAGTTGTGTTAATAAATTAACAAGTTAGTGAGAGGAAAAGGAACAAATTATAATTCATTGAGAAAAATTTAAATAATACGGTATCTTCGAACATTTAAACAAGAAGATATTTTTACGAAATTCGCTCCCTAAAATTTAAGAGGAGAGTCCATTATTTTTACCATAATTGAAAAATGCCTCTTTGATACAGGATTCAGAACGGTATGAAATTTAAATTGATGATCATTTTAAACATAAAATATACGTAAAATGAAAGTTTTAACGGTAAAAATGAATTTAAATTAAAATTATTGGGGATGAAATTTATTTGCAGAATGATAAATTAAAGATATTCAGATTGTTTTGTAAGAAAAGTTAATTTCAATCGATGATAATGCAATTTTCATTTTTGTAAAAAATACATTTTCTAGAGATATAATATTTAAAGATTTTGTTCTAATAGATTAAAGTAAATTGGCATTTATGTGAATTTAAATAATACGTATAAAATTGAAAAAAAAAAAATACTAAATTTGAATGCATTTGAATGTCTCTGAAATAAATTACTCTTTGACTCACAATATTATATTTCTCCATTAATAATTTAAATAGCGTGATAAGAATGGTATTGTAAATGTTGTACTCATGCAACTTTTCCAATATAATATCTAAATGAGTATTTTCTGTAACACCTAGGACACTTTTATTTGGACCTGTACATGGTATACTTCAGATTTGGAATAATATAGTGTGAGGGGGAAATTTTTCAGCTTAAACCATCACAACAGGAACGCACATTCACCGATGCATTAATGCACGGGTTAGATTGTCTCTGCCTCCACTGGTACACACTCACACTTACACACAACTTTCTCGTCCACAAACGAACTCTCCCTCCATTTAAGAACCTAAGATAGATGCTCCCTTTTTAGCACCCGGAGTGCTTGCCTGTGAATTAACAACAGCTTGCCATGGACATATACTTCATTTTCCGGGCTTAGGGTTGTTACTCCAGAGAACTGAGGAGACTACGACATCAAGCACGGGCTTACTTTTTTCTAATTTTTAACACTTGAAGAGAGTTCTCCCTTTATTTAAGTATCCAAAGAGAATGCTCCCCAGTTTTACGCACTCGAGAAGGGAGTTCGAGACCGTGACCTTATATTGTCGTGGTTTGATACGATAGAAACTGTCATAAATAGGCAATTGTATAAGTTGCAACTACGCATAGGAATTACTTGTGGTGTCAAACCTTTCATCTACTGCCATGATATTCCCTATTTAACCAAGGTTGCATGGTTGTAGGAAATAAGCAAAGCCGTTTTCTAACTTCAGCTTTTCGGCCAGAAGAAAGTCCTAGAATAATTTGTGATATAGAGTACAACATCGCCGTGTTTTCATCACATAAGCAAGTGTTGCTCATGGCGATTACATATCTCTTAAGTTAATCAGAGGTTCAGTTATAATATATAACTAATTGAACTATTCTCCTGTCTTTTAACTCGTAGATAGAATTTTGCTGTAGACAGGATATGGTGTGCCAACTATAGTTTCAGGTTCCTATTCCATATCTTTCGCCATGTTTTCAGTACAATCTGTCATCCATCCACCTTGAAAAAGGAGTATTAACATAAAAGCCACTTTAACTATGACCTCTTTGCCTCTTAAAGCCACTTTGTGAAACTGTGACCTCTTCTACTTTATCTGCTCTTTTAGTAATTTCATCCACCATTTCTTTTTCCTCTGTTCCTATATAGGCTTTGATCCAATACTAGAGGACTTCTCTTTAGACGATGTTTATTGTTTGGATTTTGAAACAACACTAGAAAAGACCTTAGGTTGGTGAAGATGGCGCCCTTGAGAGTTTCTTTCGATAGAAATTTCGATTCGATAACTTTAATACGGCTAATGCCTCCGCTTGGAAAATTGTACAAAGGTCCATAAATCTAAAGAGCATCTTCTACATCTAGGATATGGAAGAAAAGGTCACACGCGTTCTCTTGAACTCGCAAGAGCAGTTTTCTGTAAGAAATTATTTGCTTGTTTTTCTAATTTTTTTTTGGTTACTTCCCCCCTTGAACATCTAATGTTTTCTCCTTGAAAGTAAAATCAGAAAATTTTATTAAATTATATATCAGGATATACGCATTTGGAGATTCATGTTCGGTATTTCTTTCTCAAAGGAAGAGTGGTCGCGCGGTCTAGTGATTATGGTCGCAAGCTCGTGACCGGCGTTACTTCTATCAGATCACGGGTTCAAATGCTGATGCCACTAAAGACTTGCCATGTAGCTGGGATGATGCGCGTTAAATTTATCGAGACTCCGAATCTTCATATTGTAGTGTGGGGAAACTTGGCGCTCAAGTGTCACTCTCATCATTTGACCCTCATTATTTGGCTATTGACAACAAAAAGAGAGTATTAGAAAATAGCTCGTCACTCTGAGCCTCAAACATATATTGGTGACAACATCTGAACTGATATTTCCCTATCCAAACTTTCTTTCCACTCTGAAAACTTGCAGCCACGACAGATTTAACATGCATCAGCCATGCCACACGGCGGGTCTTTAGTGACATTAGGACTCGAACTCACACCTCGATTGAAATTGCTCCGGCTGCGAGCTTGTGACCAAGACTATTCAGAAGTCAGATTTTGTGGCTTAGTAGCCACAAAAGCTAACTTCCGTGACTAGGATTTGAAGTTAATTCGATGGATTGGATAAAAAATATCGCCAAAAATGCTAAAAATGACCCGAAACATACAACGAAGAGTTAAAAAATAATCTCTAAAAGTATTTTTGAATTACTTAAATCACGGCATGTAGACAATTCTGTGGAATAAAGAGACACATATTCTTTATTTATTTGCTGATTCCCCTCAATATTGAAAAGATTCGAGAGACACGTAGAATTTTTATATGGTTTCTTAAGCCTGCAGGACTATATATATATATATATATATATATATATATATATATATATATATATATATATGTGTGTGTGTGTGTGTGTGTGTGCGTGTGAGTGGCGAGCATGTGGAACAAGGCTTATTGTAGAGATCCATAGTAATACTTTCCCTTCTTCCACATAGCTTCAAAATGTACAGGTTTTCGGAGTAGGACATTTTTTCAGATCATCGGGGGGATATTATTCCACCCCGTGCGCATTGGAGGGATAGAGAGAGAATTGACCATTATATGCCGCTGCTGTTTCGAATCCTGGACCAGTGGTCCGAAGAATGCACTCCTACCAACTAAGCTAAAAAGACGTCTCTTCTGGCTAGTTAAGTAAGACGTTTTAACTTCTGGCGTTGTTGTAGAAGAGAGTCGCCGTATTTCCCCCTCCAGTATAATCGTGATGATACGAAGAGAAATGTTGGTATTTTTTTTTTTTTTTTTTTGTACATAAGGTTGCTTCTTGATTTTTTTAGCTATTACTGCGATTGATATACGTTCCCTCCCTGTTGAAATGAGTTTTTACTTGGGACAGTTTCCATTTTTGAGTCATAGGCTGTCTCGTGTCTAGTGGCGGGTCTCGTCGAAACGTGCGCCAAAGTCGGAATATCACTAGTCATGATTTTTGTGCGGTTGTCTTAGTTAGACGTACATAGGTGAGTGTTTTTTGCGTCAGGGGCCTATAGTTACAATTAGTAGTTATAGGCTGTGCTGCCATCTAGCCTTGTTTCGGACCCTGGACCAGCGGGGCCGAAGAATACGCTCCTACCTACTAGGCTGAAAAGAAGTCTCATCTGGCTAGTTAGCAAGGCGTTTTAACTTCTGGAGCTGTTGTAGAAGGGTTTTCGCTGCAGGTTAAATATAACATCAAATATAATAAAGTAACAATTAGAATGTCATTCATTTAAAAATATTGACGACTTTTCTAACGATTATTCTGGGAGAAAAATAATAATTTTTGATATGTTTTTTGATTTTTATAGCAAAAAAAAAAAAAAAAAAAAAAAAAAGGAAAAAAGGGCCTATAAACTTCTGCCACATCTCTACCAATCTCTCTCTCTCTCTCTCTATATATATATATATATATATATATATATATATATACTAATGTCACTTATCATTCGGCGTGTTGCAACGACTGAATAGGCAATTCAGGGTCTTTCTTAATTGAAATTAGCAACATTAAAGACTACACGAGGTTTATTTGTAACAGATATCGTAATTTTGTGCTCCTGTCAAGTAGTGATAATAACTCCTGACCTCTGTGGCCTTCTACACCACGACTTGATGTCACGAGAAATTTGAGGCCTGATTCAGTCACAGCAATTATTTCACGCGATTGGTCTTTGGTGGCATTGCGACTCAACTGCATTATCTGTCACGAAATTTGTGACTATGACTACTTGACTAACGCTATCCGAAGAGTGTTGCTCGCGAAATGAGCTGGATTATTATTTATTCAGCTATCATTAAATAAGAAAACTCGAAAGAAATTAAAAATTGACCAAATATTAAATATTTATAAATTGGTAAAAATGAAAGTTTTTCGCTTAAATTTTTTGACAGTTTCATCTATTGAATGCAAAGTTCTATTCCTTCGACTATCATTTAAGATTTGTTGAATTTTTAAATAATGTGTCCGTAGAGGTAATGGAGAGGAAAGCGTTACAAAAGGAGCTGGTGAATCTCATACTAATAGGCTAAACGTATTTACGTTTATAAAGCAGCCGCCCCGAATAAGAAAATAACTCTTTAAATCTGATATACTATACACTGGTCTATGTGAGTCTCTTTTTAGAGCAATTTATCGACAGTTTAATAATGCAAGGGAAGCATTATTATTAGGGCTCAAAATTGATTTTAGGATTCCATCTTTATCACGTTGACATTCTATGATGGAGAGGCAAATATTTGCCGATCCAATATCTGGGATAACGTGAGTTGATAGAGGGAAAGAAAGCGCACGCGTATATTGATTTATCCGTCAATTTTTTTTTATCTCGTATAACAAAAAAAAACGTACCCGGCTGACTTCTTAGTTTTGAATGATAATGATCTACAAACAATTTATTTAAATTTTCTCATTAAATTGTCCATTTTAGTTTGCTATGTATAAAAATTTTCTTACAATTTTTAAAGAAATAAAAAAAGAAATCTTCATTTATTTTTTGTTTTTAAATGCATATAATTTGTACATGGAATTTAGGAAAATACTAACCTCATCCTGAGGAATTTATTCGTATTGATGTATTTTAAAAATTAATATTGTCTCTAGAATATACCAAAGAAAAGTGTTTGTAACATTGAAACGTAGACACAATTTGTTTGGAAGAAGTAACTCCAGAGTATTAGCGTTTTTTTTTAAAATGTCCCATTATTGCTCATTTTTCTATTGCATAGAAACATTTGTATTCACCGTGAATGTGTCTGATTTCGTAAATTTCACATCGAGCCACAGTTAATAAACTATATTGCAGTGTTGGCATTATCGCCTTTCCCTCCTCAACTAGCACCTAGGAGATTTTTAATGGGATGGGATTTGAATTGAAATTTCTCCCAATAAGAGAAACATGACTTATGTACTTTAGATTATACTTATAGAAGTGTATTAAATGGATGCTTATTTTAGCAGTGAGATGATTTTTCCAGAGGTGGTAGTTTAGTTAATGATAAAAAGAGAGAGAGAGCTGAATTTGTCACTGTGAGAAATCTGCATCTTACCTATGTTAAATAAGGAGCTTTAGGAATGAAGATAGAGTTGATCTAAAAGGGGATAAAAGTTTCTAACCCTAATCTATATAACTCCTAAGAATTCGAACTCGATTGATTTGGTTAAGAAAAAGAGTACCAAATCTGTAACTGTTTATAGGGGAACCATTCTCTGTGGGAACCAAGTTGTTGGTGACACTGACCTTAGACCTGATTTAGAAGCTCTGGTTGACAACAAAATCTTCATAATCGATGTTTCAGTGCCGCACAAGAACAATTCACACGTCTTTGAAGAAGCCAGAAATCGAAAAATTTCTAAGTATCATCCTCTTCTGGCTCACTTCCATTTAGCCAGCTACTCCAATGTGGAAATTATCATAAAGCTTGTTGATGCCCTTGGATCTTGGGATCGCAACAACGAGAAGTTTCTCCGTAAAATATGTATGGACTTCTACCTCAACGTTTTGAGAACACTTTACATCTCGGATACCATTCGATGGAGCCAAGACATCAATATACAACACTTAATTGGTGCAGTACAACACTGGCTCTTCGAACTGTGCTCTTTTTTCGGTTGTGTCACCTCCAGAAAGCCTCGACGGGTAAATATTGTGAACTGTTCCCTTTTCTCTCTTTTTGTTTGTTCTCCTTGTGTCCTTGAATAATCCTTTAGATAGCGCAGAGTTTTTGTTTAAACTTGGGCATCACTTAGAATGAAAACTTTTTTTCCCACTTAGCAGTGCTTTTGACCCATGTTAGAATATCTAAGTTGTGCAGGGTCTTCTGTCCTCAACTTCTTACCGGAATTCGGTGTGAAGATAGCAAAGTCGATAAGTAACGAATTTACACAATTAAATTCAAAATCTTTGGTCATTAAAAAGTGTTTTTCACTATAACGTGCAAAAAACTTGCATCAAATGTTAGATCTGACGCGTATAGATATATTCCTCACAGTAGAGAAGGCGTAGGGATTGAATTTTGATTATACATAGATCTGAATGAACTAACTCGGTTATAATCACTGAGTGACTTTCTATTCATTGGGCGATTTATTGACTATTGTTTCAATAATTAATTATGACAAATGAAGAAAGTAATGTCGGGGCATTATAATATTATTTTGGTATTGAATTTTCAATGGTTAATCTAAGATTGGATTGAATGAAAATATGTCTCGATATGTTTTTATTAGTAATATGTTAAAACAAAGGAAGAAACTAAGTTCTTATATTTCCTCAACATTCTTTTTAATTGAAAAAGGAAAATTGTTTTCAGATCAGTTTTTCTGTTTAATTGGCCGAGAAAGAAAGTAGAAGAAATTTTACACGATTTTTCACTTGAAAATTGTAATGCAGCTTCTTTATCGGGATTTTTTCAGGGAATATCTTCTTTACGTAAATATGAAATTTAATACTCGAACTACTCGTGGGAGCTTTTGTTTCTCTCAAAAGTTTTGCTGCTTTTATTAAGAAAGGGTGAAGCGCATTGGTGATATCTTGGCTTTCTTTCTATATTTTCGACCCTTCTCCTTCTCATTTCACCTTCATTTCTTCCATTTATAGAATTTTGTCTAGATCACCGATATTTGTTTTGTAAATTAACGGGTATTTTTATGCATTTATACATATTCAGAGTTACATACCTAAGGCAAAACAGAATGGGAATGGGAGCTTCCTTTTTTCATAGGCTTGTGTGAGAAATGTTAGAAACGTGTTTAGTATATACGATTGTATATAATGTAGTATATCTAAAAGGCGTAATTCAGATTTAATATATATTTATACTATAAAATTTTACAATGACAAATTAGCTAACAGGGGGTGAGTATTTTACTTCAATCTCGAAAAAAATAAAGAGAATATTGAATGATAAAAATCAAAGAATTATCAAGATGTTTTAATACAGATGTTAAATAAAACTTTATGTAGCATAAAGCACTTTGGAAAGGAATTAGTGAGATGTATCGCTTTGTTAAAGCTTATTGTTCCTCCCCCCCCAAATATAACAAACACATTTATTATTTTTACTAAAGAAGATTTTTTTATTATTATTATTCTAGAGCGAATTAGAGTAGGTTCACCGCAGAAATATATGTTTACTTACTAAGAAGAAAACGCAAATAATTTTAAAGAAAAAACGCTTTAAACATTAAATATAGGATAAAATTAAGAGTATAAAAATTATAATTTGTGATATGTGAATTAATTCCCTATCGGGGCAATTATATTTGTAATCATAAAGACCTGTTAGAATAAGATACAATTTAAAAATTTGATATGAATCAGTTTGTTCAAAAAGTAGACATTCATCTCCTGCTATTAAAACACAGTTGTTCAAGAGAATTACGACTGTCGTTGTAAAGACGCAGTGTAATTGCATTTTTTGTTACACCCATTTACAATTCTCTAATTTAGAATTCTAAAAATTAAGAACGAAACCAAACTGCTTTTATTTTACAATATTTGTACATCATATAAAATTGTTTTGCTTCTTTAAGTACTATACCTTAAATAATTGTATTCCGTTTTCTATATTTTAATTTTAAATTTATTTTTAACTTCCAATGTTTAAGTGTTTCACCTCTGTATGCTTAGAATCTTTTTAAATTTTAAGCTAACTGTATTACTAGGTAGAAAATATGTTACAACCGCAAGAATTTATATCATAATCATTGAAACATTCATTCTACCAGAAAAAGAGTTCGGAGTAAGGTCATATTCATGAATATTAAACAAAATTAAATCTTAAAGCGATTCGCTGTTAAGAACTTCCCAGGTAATTCCTTAAAATTAAAACTTTTTTTGTTGAGGGTGAAACAAAAGCAGCATATTTATTCAAGTTAGTGTGCTCATGTATGGCTCCAAGTTTCCAATTGAGATTAGACATCAATGTTGGAGGCCCTTTTAGCGAAGAAATCGACGAATTGCGAACGTGAATTGAGAATATTTATTTTTTGATTGGAGTTGGAGTTACGGTCTACGAAAGTTATGTATGTAGATGATTGTTCACCTATATAACTATAACTATATATATATATATATATATATATATATGTGTGTGTGTGTGTTGTGGTGAGAAGCCGAATCTTTTCAATTGAATTTTGACATAAGGGAAAGAACCTAATTGGAGTAGTCGGCAGAATTTCTAAAATGAGTAAGGGTAAAACTTTCTGTATCACACCTTTATTTTGAAAGGCAATATATTCATTTGATATGGTGCAAATATATAATATTTGTATTCATAATTTTCATATACAGTTAGAACTTGTATATTTCTAAAATAGTTAAGCAAATCTATGAATTTTATACTGTTTGACAGAGTTCTTTTTATAATTATTATAAAATAATTTTGAATTTTCTAGATCATTTTTCCAATTCAATATGAGTAATCAAGCATTAGAAATTTCTGATTGTAATATAATTACATTGTGTGCCAAATTCTGATTTCTTAAGAAATAATGTAACTGGTAAATATCGAAATAATTATGGAAATAATATGAATGTTAATT
Organism: Nephila pilipes; assembly: GCA_019974015.1. NCBI lineage: Eukaryota > Metazoa > Arthropoda > Arachnida > Araneae > Nephilidae > Nephila > Nephila pilipes. The sequence continues at coordinate 110,752 of BMAW01033257.1, forward strand.
TACAGCATATTTGTTATATTTGTCTGTAACATCAAACGACAGAAAACATTAGCTCTCAAATAGGTTTAACAAAATAATTTAAACAGGTTTAAAAACTAAATATTCACAGTTTGAAGTTTTAATGTACAGAAATTTGTTAGCTCAGTAGGCGTAAGAAAGTAATATAAATGGTCTTAAAACTTAAATATTCGCAGCTTGCACCTTTAGTGCACAGAAATCGTTAGCTCAAATAGGTTTAACACAAAAATATAAATACGCTGAAAAACTAAATATTCACAACTTTCAAGGGAAAAAAAAATCCAAGATCTCAATTCACATTTATAGTTCATGAGCTTCCTCGCCAACATTGGTGTATAATCATCTTGGTGACCTAACAGCTTACCTTAAATGATGTTTAAATTGAAAAAAATAATAATTATAAATTTTACACACACCATGCAATGTCATTAAAGTCATAATTAAGACTACAATCATCACAGTACTAAAAAAATAGAAAATTTCTTAACGTTACAAAAAATAAAGTGAAATTATATGTATTTAAAAGCCCGGTTCTTGTGGAGGATTAGAGTGTACATGTTAGCAACTGAAACTTGTTCACCGGTGGAATGAAGAGATAGAAAAGTTCAAACCAGATCCGAACGCCGAGCGAGAATACATCTGATCAGGAAGAGTGCCGTAAATGCTTCGTTCATAGCGGTACCCAGGGTACAGACTGGCATGGTGGTACTACAGCGCCACGGAGGGAGTGTAGCAAGAAAACAGTGGCAGGAAATACAAAAAACATAGAAAACAAATGGAAAAGCTAAGGTAAAACGCATACCAGTAAAAAAAGAAAATTCTCGTAGAAAGAACCCGCTTATCATTAACTCGCGCTCATGATCTGGTATTAAGCAGTGCCGGGACAAATAAAGTTTAAAAAATAATTTTTGATAACAACAATGAAGAATGGTAACATATCTGCAAACATTACAGCAAAACCATAAAAAACACACAAAACATAAGGTTATTACATTCACCTAATAATAATTAAAAAATACAATTCCATTTAATTAGTAAAAAATCATCGTTATTTCTAACTATTTTTCATGTCATGTAAATAGAAATCATGCAATATATAACATGCGTAACACAATCAATGTTCATTCAACATGCAGGATAAAACAATAAAAGTCACAAATAACCATTCAGATTGAAACAATGAGTATGTATATATAACTCTTTTTTTTGTTACAAATTGTGCAGCAACACAATGCAGAGATGGAACCGAAAGAAAAGACTATTGTACAACATGCTAGCTTAATCTGCGAATATAATATCCAATTCAAAAAACAGGGACAATTATAGATAGGCTGACGTTTAAATTACTTCTTAAAAAATCACTCTTCTTTTTCTCCATACCACTATAAAACTCAGTTCAAATTCTGGATACTTTTACATAAATAGTTTGACCATCAGCCTATTATTCAAAGCATATTGACATTTTAGCCCAAAATGCATTTTTTACTGGTGGAGCAAGAAGTACGCTTTCTGATTTCTTACCGAATCATAAAAAAAGACTACGTTTATATACTGGAATGTAATGTATATTATTAGCGATGTCAGTTCATGTTTTTGTGTTCTTAAATTTTTTTGAAATATACGAAAACATAACAAATCATCATCAATTTAGAATACGGATGCCAGAAAAAAAAAAAGAAACACAATTGTTGAATTAAATGTTATATTCTAAAAAAATTCATATTATTTGTTAATCTTATTTGCCGAGAAGTTTCACTGATGACCAAAAATAAATAAATTAAAAAAAAAAAAAACGATACAATAGATTAAAAATGAGCTAATTGCTTTTTATATTAATTTGTTGTGATACATCCAAGTTAGTTTTTTTTAAAGAAATCAACAGAATAAAACTTTGCTATTATAAAGGTTTTTTAACCAAATGTTGTAGAAAAATAAGAAATTTTTTGTTGAATATTGCTGATTTAATTATCTAACTTAAATGCAGTGTTCTCTTTAACATTAGAATTAAAATTGGATTTAAGATATTATTATATGAGTATAGTATATATATATATATAACTATATATATATATATATATATAAATCATATATATATATATATATATATATGTATAGCTTATATATATATATATATATATATATATATATATATATAATATATATATATATATAATAAAATAAACTGCTTTAGTTAATACTTTTAAAGATTTTCAGCAATGTATTATACAGATAAAAAAAATCCAAATATCAATGGTTTAAAATGTCTTTGCATTTAAAAGTCACAAAAATTATTTTTAAACAGTCTTCTTTATGTTTAATTGGAGTTTATTGTTTAGTGAATTATGGAAATTTTATACTTTTATTTGTGTGAAATCTATTTCATTATGTGGTAATCGAATATTTATTCAGTTCTTCAGAGTCTGAAATTACGTCTTTTTAAAGTTCCTTGATTTGATAGCAAGTCATGGACTATGGAAACTATTTAACCAAGCTTATATTAATTACCCATAATTATAATGCCCTACAGACGTATTGTTTTCAGTTTATGAAAAAAAAAAAACAATTTTTTTTATGCTTGAATGGAAAAAAATATAAAAAAAAAAAGTAGTAAATAACAGTTAGACATGAACAGTAGCATACGGATTGAGTATATTAACATCTGTCATGCAAATGCAGAAAGGAGGCTGATACTCAGCGCTTTTTCTTCAAATCACTTCTAATTTATGGGAATTAAAATGCTTGAATATAAATATCTATAAAAAAGACAATTATTTCCATACAATTAATTTTTTTACGGTCTCTGAATATGCTTCTCGGAAAACCATGGTCGTTTTAAATAATTCACATTAGTTTCATGAGGGATAATTTTAATATGGTTTTATATTAAATTAATCAATTTAAGTTAAAGTCTGAATTTAAAGAACTTTGAATTTATTACAATTGCTGATAGAGTCTATTCAATGCATTAAATAGTAATTTCCGTTCTTTTTGTTTTCTTCACTTGGTGGTTACATTATTAAATTTTCCTGAAAAATTCATAATTTGGTTATGAATTGATATTCTTGTTTATATAAATTTAACATGAAAATAATATGTTTTATATTTAATTTTTAATATTAAAAGAGTGTATAGGTAAAGGTTTGTATTAATAATCCTTTTTAGTAACACAATTTGACTAAATATGGTGCAATAAAATTAATAAATACATTATCTCCCAGCAACTGTGTTACAAACTACTAGAAGGTGTAGTGTATACCTAGACGACTCGAAATCGTATAGCAATGCCGGGTCGGAAATACTTGCAAGACGCTGTAGAGGACGTTGCACGAGCATGTTCCTCCAAAGACTCCTCATTTCACACACTGATGCAGAGGTATGAGAAAGGCTGATTATACCAACGCGGACGAGTCGTACAGCGGTTGTATGCGCATCCATTTTCAACGAGGTGTATCCCTGCTGAAAGCTCTTTGGATACCTGCGCATAACAGCCGCGGCATTCGTAACCACTTAGATGCCACATTTGATCAACAGGGGGCCAGACACAGTAGTTCAGTGCATTGACCTCTTCGATCGCTTAATCTATCAAGTCTTGACTATTTCTTCTGGGAGCATTCAAGTCATTGGTGTATGACATTTTCGTTGACAGAACCGAGGACCTAGTTGCACGCATCGCATTAGCAGCTAGAGAAGTCCAATACACGCATGTATTCTAGGAGAATGGTTGGACTTCTTCACTGAAGATGTGACTTCTGCATCACGACTCACAGATAGTAATTTGAACACGTGTTGCTCTATGTGCACTACATTTCCAACCTAGCATCTCTAAGTAATTCTGAGTCGTCCGAGGTTACCTTATCCTTTCTAGAGGTTTGTAATCCGAGTCCTGGGATACCGTGTGTAATATTATGAACTGGGTTATCAATTTTTAAGTTTATAAATAAGTATCTTAAATTTATTCTAAATCCAGTGCCTCATTTAAAAAAAAAAAAAAAACATAAAGCATTTTAATATTGAATTGAAATGTATCCTAGCTTTTAAGTGAAAAGAAATAAATAATTATTTTCTGTAAAAAGTGTATGATTTTCATAGTTAAACTTTACTAAACAAATCACTTGTCCTGGGTGGATCAGTTTAGAAATATCAGAATATGCATATTAAGCCTTTTTAATGCATTTACTAGTGACTCATTTTGAAATCAAATAATTTTTTTTGACATTTTTGCTTAAAAACGGACATTCTCTGAAGCATCATTTAATGAAAGAATAAATTATTTGTTCCTCCCCTCTCAAGGCACTCTGCTTGATAGCATTGATAAAAAACTTGTTCTAGTTCGAAATGTATCAGTTGAATATCTAAAAATTTACCATGATACATTGATTTGACTACAAATCATGTTGTCAGGCATACAAGCTTGCCCTTCTTAATGCATCTCACATGCAGCATGAGGCTATGTATGACCAATGCAAAATCAGCATTTCTCTAGATTCGCAAACAGATGTTTCACAAGCATTGAGTTTCAAATTATTTATGTAAAATATATTTTTTTTTAATTAAAAGTGGGTATTTTATTTGTTGAAATTCTTACTTTTGCAAAAGTTTATTAATCTTAAAGAGAAACTACTTAATGTGTTCATAATCTAAAAATTAACTATCTAAAAAGGAAAAAAAATTAAGACATTAAGATATATTCTGTATTGTTTCATTTAACTAATATGAGAGGATTAAGTAATTAATTTTTACATGTACAGAGATATAAACATAAAAACTTTTAATTTAATGCTATAATTCAGCTAAACATTATTATAAAACGAATCTTCTGTAAAACGAAATGTAGAAAAGTTAAAAGTAATTCAGTTAAAAAAAGTTAATAGCAGTGAATACATTATAACTTTTCTCAGTTGAAAATTAAAATAAAATAAAATAAAATATGACATATTGTGAAAATCTAGCAGAGATTGGTGTCCGAATGACCATATACTGATCTGAAAGAAAAAAAGAATCAAAACCATACATTAAGGACCAATAAAGAAACAAAAAAGTTTTAATTTAAAAATTTTGAATTTTAATCATTTTCCTAGATAAAAACTAAATGCTTAAAAATGAGAAAAGTAAAAACTGAAATAAAATGTAAAATAATGAGAAACAAAATTAAAAACAAATGACAAATTATCATTAAAAATTGCTTTAAAAAAACCATTCTGTTAAAGTAACAGTACACCTCCGAGGAAAATTTTTAGAATTAACTTAAATTTTGTCTACAAATGCATATTTTATAAACTTATGGGATTTCAAAATTGGAAAAACACCAAAGACATTTTTTGATAGTGTATATTTTTACTGTCAAAAGGGTATGCTTTACAAATAGAAGCAAAAATAAAGACTTCCTACAAAACATGACAACTCAAAAGAAAATAAATATATTGACATTTTGTAAATTGAATTATACAGAAGATAACCTTATTTAGATAATGGAGTTTTCTTCTGATAATATAGTCATTATAAGAAGCTATGTTAGTTCGAGTTCTGAACACAGACATTTTCTTTCAAAGTCATTGTAATTTTCACTTTACCGCAATGTAAACAGACTTCTATTCAATAAAAAAAATCTAAAAAATATTCTATTCTATGTATAAGTATTTTAAAAACAACTTTTATATAAAATATCAGGTTCATCGATGCATAGCATTTTGAGATATTGCGTTTTACAGTAATGAAAAATGTCATTTTTGGAGCCTTTCTGGCCGAAGAAATTCGTAAATAATATTAAAACTGTTATAACTCAGCTTCTAAATAAGAAAGAAACTAAATTCAAACAGATTTTTACAGATGAGAGATTAAATTGCAATATGAGACCAAAATTTTAAAAAAAATCGATATCTTGACCAATAATTGTGTTTTGAAGGTGTACTGTCACCTTAACATTCAGTTACTTATTTAACTATCAAAAGTTCTTTTAAAAAACAAAATTATTTAAGAAAAGTTCGGTCTTATAATTGGTAGTGGGTGACTTAGAATATCTTTTAAGTTTCGAGTAGAAAGTTATCATTCGGGAACTATATAAAAGCAACATAAAGAACCCGACAACAACTAATATTTCCCTAGTTAGATAAGTCTACATATGTACATGTCGAATACACTTGTGTTACAGATCCTTACCCTGACTCCAAATGCAGCCAACTTGAGCGAGCATTCTAGGGTAAAGAGTGCAGTGAAGGCCGCATTCATGTAGTGCAGGGTGTTCTTGAACACTTCATTTTGTTTGTAAAACTGGACAAAACACAAAAGCAATCACATGTTTGCAAATTCTATTCATAGGCAGTGATGTAGCGGAAAAGGCAATCACAGCAAACAGCTTTGTGGGAAATGCAGAGAACCACACATAACACATAGCACAGAATAAACTTTTCTGAATACAGCCATTATAAATCATGTTACGCCACTTTTAAGTGATATTTTTTTCCAATGGAGTTTTTTTTAAAAAAAAATTGTCAAACTATTATCAATATTCTGTGATAACAAAATACAGAGCATATTACATCGTTTTCACAAAACAAAATATATTTATAAACAATTCAAATCAATTTTGCATACAAATATCAATCATATGTCACTGACGAAATTATTTTTTTTTTGTACAGTCATTCAACAACAATGCTAGTAAATTCTACAAATGTTTTAGCACGCTTAGAAATTGAAAAATAAGTACTCATACATTGCATAAAATAAAGAATGAAAAGTTGGAAGTTTTTTTTTCTGTAGACTCTCGTTAACCATTAAATATTTGTAAAATTAAGTAAGGTATTTCCTTTGCAATTTTGAATATGTTTCTCAATGAAATTTCATTAGCGAATCTATCAAATTGTAACTTAAAATTCTAAATACAATGTTGTGAAATTAATTCGTTTCGGTATATATATTTTAAGAACCGTACTTTAAAACAAAACAAAAGCTCCTTTTTCGCATGAAGAATTTCAGAAACCTTATTTGTTTTTTAATATGAATGTTAATTGGATATTTGTGTTGGTGATAATACAGGCTCAGGTATAAATAAACCTGACCCTTTTAAATGTTTTTATTAAATACCCCTGACTTAACAAATTGAAAAATTTTAATTTCAGTTCATGCATCAACTGTTGCTTTTAGTCCTTACACGAAATGTTGATACAATTGAACACATAACTAATATGAGTTGAAACTGATCTGTATTGCGAAAGAATAAATAAATGTGTTATTTTTACAACGGGAAATACTTATCTGAATTCGTGATAAAGTTGAATTATACTCCTGAAGCGCAAAAATTATAATTTTATTTACTGTTGTGCGAAATAACATACAGCAGAAGCTTTGAAGAAAATATTTCAAAATATAAAAAAAAAAAAAAAAAATTGGAAAAAAACATTGTGTTAAAGGAGTTGTGTTTCGAAATGTGAGATATTACTATATTTAGAATTATTTACTAATAAAATAGATTTTCTTGTTCAACAGAACGAAAAGCATACTTTTTTCATTCAAATTACGTAGTTATGGAACATTTAAAATATTTTTTTATTTAATGTGAGTTTATTTCACAAAAAAGAATAATGAATCAACATTTAAACTAATTAAACCCTTAATCCTTAAAAGAAATAATTCTTTTTATTAAATAGATGAATTTCGGAGAAATATTACTATTTAATGAAGATCATTACTCTCTGATTAAACTGATTGAGAAAACTTGGTAAAAATCAGTATCCCAACTTTTTTAATTACTTAATGTTTTTTTTTTTTAAATTCAGAAATAAAAAAGTTTAATTTTTATAGAAATATATTTGAGGTAGAAATTTTTTAAAAGCAGTTTTCAGCCATTTGAAAAAGGAAATTGAGAAATTTAAAGATGTTGGTAAAAGATTTTAACTTAAAATTATATTTTAAACAAATATTAAAGGCTAAATTTTTGTAATCTATGCTTGCGATAAATATTTCCAGTTGTTGAGCTTTTGTTCTTAATAATCAAACCTAATCTGAAAAATAAAAATTCATTCAACACAATAATTCATTTAATGTGTTTTATTAATTATAAAAGAACGATGTCTGAAAACTTAGGACAACTGGAAATAATTGTCTTTCAACATTTCTATCTTAACTTTAAGCTTAAAAACTCTTAGAAGTTTTTAAATGTCCCTTATATTGTTTCATACAAGATGTTCCAAGAATAAAGTAACGATACTGAAAAAGTGTTTACCAAGATGTATTTCTAAAAATAAAAACAAATTGAAGATACGTTTTGAAATTATTCTATGATATGATAATTTTGTATAACTATAGCTCATATAAACTTATAGTTTCAGTAAATATTATTAATTAAATAAACTGTATTATATCAAAATATTTAAAACTTAACGTTTATAACTTCTTGAGACAGAAATGTGATGATTCAGAAAAATAACTTGCATTTTCTTTTGATTGTAAGCTAAAAAGGTCTTTATTAATCGGGGAAATAGAAAATAACAATTTTGTGAATTATTTTAGTATTTTTCAATAGATTTAAGCTTTGAACCGATTAAAGTAAAAAAAAAAAAAATGCCATTCAAACTTTTAGGGCAGCCCGAGAAGCCTCGTTAAGTTGGGCCTATTTAACTCATCACGATAGCAGCCGGCATTTAAAATACAGGGTTATTTAAAACGATTCATCCGATTTCAAAATTCCATATTTTCAAAAATAAACGACATGGAATGATAAATATTACATGAATGCAAAGGAAAAATATAGAGGTTTTTTTTTCCAAGTGTTTCTTATAACATTTTATTAAGTCCATTCGATATGTAAATTCCTGCCAGACACGTTGTAAAGCATAAAAGATAATTGATTGTACTGCAGCAGAAATCCATTGTTTCCATCAATTTGTAGGTAATGGTGGGACATATACCTTATTTTTTTTATAAATCTCCAAAGGAAGAAACCGCATGGGGACATTATCAGGTGACTTTGGTGGCCAGCTGTGTATCATCAAGTCATCTGGTCCGCTACGACCGATCAAACTGCGAGATAGCTCTATGAAGGCTTCAAAAACAACTTTCGTGAAATAGCTTAACCAAAAAGCTCTAAGGTATTCTATTGTTCACAATATAAGACTTCCGCAGTTTCCCTTTGTATTCCTATATTACTTATCATTCCGCGTCGTTTAATTTTGAAAATATGAAATTTTGAAATCGGATGAATCTATTTGAATAACCCTGTATTTTTATTTTATTCTGTAATACTAAAACTATTTTCCAATAAACTTGTTTTTAAAGCGGAGGTAACTCCGAATTCCTTTCTCAACAGGACATGTCAGTGTCTGGCTCAGTATTAAGCAACAGAGTATCGAGCAGCAATAACTCTTTTATCAAAGAAAATAAGTTGTAATTTCTAATTCTTAAAATGTAAAAATTCAAATATTTTTCTAAAACTGTTTCGCTGTTGATCATTTCAGTTTTTAAATTTATTTAAATAATTCCCAGGCAAGTGTAGATTAAAATTTTCAGGGTCGCAATTTTTCTTCCAGATAATGGATAAAAGTCTGAGATGGTTAAAAGCCCTGAGAAGCCTTTTCCCGCCTCGACCTATTCAACTCAGATCTCCGGATAATTCGGATCGATCAGAAGGAAATTTTTTTTTTTTTTTTTTTTTTTTTTTTTTTTTAAATTTTTTTTTTTTTTTGAATTTGATAAGAAATCTCCAAATTTCTATTACAATTATTTGTTTTTTTCACGTATTTTGAATACTGAAATCTTCTAACAGGTATGTATGTGTGAAAAGAAAGTGTACGTGAGAGGAAAAAACTTTAAAGATATAGGGTTATTCAAAATAAATCATCCGAGTTCATAATTTCGTATGACAATGAATACAAAGAAAAACTGCGGAAGTGTTATATTGTGAAAAATAGATGGCCCTTGTGTGTTCTTCGTGAAGTTTTTTCACAAAAGCTATTTTGGAAACTCTCATGGAGCTACCTCGCAATTGATCAGTCACAATGGATCAGATGACTTGATGTTACACTGCTGGCCACCTAAGTCACTTAATATGGCACAATGCAATTTTTCTTAAGGCGTTTGTAAAAGATAAAGTGTATACGAACCATTACCTACAAAGTTATTTGAACTCAAGCAACGATTTTCTGCTACTGTGAATTAATTACCATTGACATTTTATAACGTGTTTGGCAGGAACTTACATATCGATTTGACACTATATGTGTAATCAAAAGAAGTTATCTCGAACACTTGTAAAAGAGTTTCCATATTTTCCCTTTCCCTTTATATATTATTTATTATTGTGTGTCATTTATTTATGAAAATATAGTATTTTGATATCGGATGAATCATTTTGAATAACTCTGTAATCTGTGAAAAGTTAACAAAACCTTAATTACACCTCTTATCACCAATAACAAAATGCAAATGGTACTACATTGTCTAAGTAGAAAATACATTGGAATAACTTATGACCACTTTTTGTTACTGTACTTCAATATAACATATTTATCTCCTGTAAATACGATTCATTTCTTCTAAATAAAGATAATTTTCTATAGGTTTGTTTTGTTTTGTGTTTATTTTTCCCATTCTCCGTTTAACTCCGATTTTTGATATCCCGGACAGACTCTGGTTCCAATAAATCCATCTCAACGAGGTTTTACTTTATTCATAAGAAAGGCTAACTGTTTCTTTAAGCTTTTCAATTTTTATTCTGTATTTAAGTATTCCTTTAAACAATATGTGCATATTTTAAGATTCCTTTGCAAAGATTGCAAAAAAAAAAAAAAAAAAAAAAGATATTCTAAACTCTTTTCAATATTTTTTTTTATTAGGAAGTTATTAACTGAATCATCTTTTTTCTGTATGGAAGTCAAACAGAAAAAAAAGTTATACATATTTAGAGCACTTGAAATAAAATGATGAGACCAAGTATTTTAAAATTTCGTTAATTCCAAACGCGCGGTCCGCATTTTCTTAAACGGTCTACATTTTTAATAACACTGTACATCATACAATAAAACGGAAATATAGTTTCTTGTGGCGAAAACCAACTAATATTAAAAAGAAAAATAAACTTTCCGAGGTCATCCACTTGAGCTGTTAATAAAAGAGTCATTCGTTAAAAGAACTACGACATAATAATACATCATAATTTTGAAAATAGGAATGAAATGAAACTATACTTATAAATCTAAATGTAAATTGAATTTGTATACATTAAATAGTTCACCAATACAAGCAAAAGAAATGGATGACTACCTATGCATGCTTTTTACTTATGAGAGGCCCGCATGCAGATGGCACTTATGCAAGATATTTAAGCCATAGCTATGAATAACAATGTCAATTGGAGCAATTTCATTCGAAAAGCTACAGTAAGCATAGTGCACACCAAAGTTCACTTGGATGCAGATGCAACTTGACAGTGGTTCTTTTTGTCACTTAGGGAAAAAGTTGATTATCAAAGACAGCTTTAGTTGACATCAGTGTACAATACAGAAAAGACACAAAAACGTTTTTCGAGGGTTTATAATTTACACACAATTATAATCTTTGTTAAATAATGACGTTATAATTGGATGTCTATGTCAAAATGGTATATTTCTTTTTCCCATAAGAGCTGTCTTAGATACTTAACTTTTTATGTGTAGATACTGATAGATTATGTTCGTGTTGTTCTAAAGTTCTGCAATAGCTTTTTATAGAAGCTGAATAATTTATTCTAGTGTAACCAGATTAACTTAAAGCTATAAGCTAATTTTAGTACCCTTTGTTACTTTTATAATTTACACATAATTTATAATGGATAAACTAATTTTCTTTAATGCTGCTTATGAAACTAAGTTTTATATTGTTGATAATTCTTAGTTAAATAGTCTATTTTCATATACGAATATTAACTAGTAAAATATATCAATAATGATTATGGTGATATTAAATGAGCATGCAATGGAAATAAAGTGTTTTTGTTTCAATGAATTATATTTTCAAATCCTGAAATATGCATTTTTTGAAATACGAAGCATGCATATTGAAAGAATCATTTAGTATTACTTCATAAGTTATTTTGCTACTTAAATATAAAACCAGTGACTTAAAAACTGAAAATTAGTGTTAGTAACCCTATATTCTTCTTGGATTAAATTCTTAATGAAATGTTTACTAAGAAATCTCGATTTTATTGCAAATTTTTTTTTATTTTGGATAAATTAAAGTAGCTCATTTAATTGATTTCCAAAACTTAAGAACTTAGAAACCTATTCCGTTTTGTTAATTTTTTATTTTATTTTAACACAGTTAAGTTTTCATTACAAACATTTAAATTATAAATAGAGTTCACAAAAATAATAATTTTTCCATTAATTCCTATTGTCGTTACATGCTTCATAGTGATATAATTGTAATAAATTAAGCGAAATTAGTATTTATTGGCACAACGTATTCTACACAAAATCATTAGGTTACTGAAATTTCGGAATAACTAATTAAACATAATTTCTGATCCCATCTTATAACTTATAACATCTTTAAATTACGAATTATTTCTTTGAACCCATCCAAATAATTCGAACTGAAAAAGCCTTAAAAATGAGACTCCATTTTGAAGAAATATGTATTAAAATAACAGTAATCGAAGAATTCTACATAGCAGCTAAGATTTTTCATTTGATAATATTCATAAGTAAATTAAATGATTTTTTTTCTCTTGTGCTATTTTTTTCTATGTTTAAGTCATTGAACTTGATAGGATTACTTTTCTCCTATTCAGATATGAGTGATGACTAAGAAAATAAGGATTAAAGGTAACCATAAAATGCTTCAAAATTAGCATTTTTTAAAATTCTAGTGTTAGTAATATAGTATGCTTTTGTTGAATCCGTGGATGTATTATTTATGAGAATTTGAACACTTCGAAACTGAATTTCAAAATGGTAAGAAAACTTGCCCCGCTGTATCTGTATTTGAGTTCTTCTCAAAATATGTTTTTTAGGATTTTGGATCAATTTTTCTAAATATATTATATCCATAAAGCTTATATTTTCCTCATTATGACAATTAGAAAGTTTAGAGATAGTACAATATTTGTGTTACATAAGTTATGAGAATTAAATTACTCACTTTCGTATTAAACTAAACCTTTAAAATTATTATTATATTCTGTGTATAGAATGTTAAGTTTATAAGTAAGTACTCTGTAAAATTTTATAGAAATAAATGCAGTGAATTACAAACTGTGTCGAAAGGTAAGTACACAACTTACAAATGTAAATAAAAATCTATTCATAATTAATTGCTTATTCATAATTATTTATGAATGTAAATGTGATTTTCTTTGCAAAAACACATACACACATATACTTCAATGTTATAATATGACTTTAACAGCTTTAAATTAAAAAAAAAAAACAGTGAGGAATATTTAAACTTGTCATAAAATAAGTTCACCTTTCCGAGATTTTATCAAAAGATTCTTAATAAATTACCGAAAACATTAAAACACATTCTGATTGTATAAATTAAAGAAGATACAAGGATAATATTTTGATTTATTTAATCCCTAATTCTTAGATTTCTTCTTTTTATTTATATGATAAGGGAGTTAAAATAAATAAATAAAAAAAAGATAGTTGAGATTCAAGTAAAATTTCAGGATTTGAAAAAAATTATCATAAGCTATTATAATGTCTTAAAGTATTGTCTATTTTTAAAATTGGGCAATTTTAATCGATATATCTATGCACATATATGCTATCTATCAGCAAAAGCAAAGCGACTACAATTTTCTAATTTTTAGAGGTATAATTCTCTCCTATATTTCAATCCTTATTTAAAATTAAATATTTTTCAGCATTATTAAAGAGAAAGATCATAAATCAGGGTCAGTTGTTGTATGAAAAGCATATACATTTGATTCTGCTAAAACGTTTTCTAAAAGAAATATTGTGTGATAAGTTAGATTATTTGAAAAATGAAAATAATGTTAAGAAAAAAGACTTTAAATTGCCTTAATAATTTCATCTCTTATTTTAATACGTAAGCAAAACATTGATAAAAGAATGCAGGATTGATAAAAATTCTTCTCAAATTCATACAAAACTAATTCAGAGTTTTGAAAAGTTTCTGTAAATGTAAACAAAAGTTAATCCGATTATTATGAAAGAGTTTGCAACAAATGAATTGCTTGATGCACATTTTATTTGAATTTCATGAAAATATGACATTTATAAAAAAATATTGTATTTTAAATATTACAGAAAAGTAGATTCAGTATATAGTTCGAATAAAACTTTTCTAAAATTTGTGTTTTATTTAACAGAAATATTATATTTTATAACATAGGCAAACATTAAAATAAAAACTATCTCTTAAAATATTTTGAATTGTATTGTATCTATAAGTTAACAGATTATTTTGAAATAGCTTAGAGATAAAATATGAAAAAAAATATATCATGATATTGTAACATGATGCTATACATTGTAACAAAATAACTTTTTGTTACTTTTGATTATATGAGGAAAATGTAAGAACAAAGATATTTAAAAGGTTTCAAATAAAGTAATTTCATTCCTAGGATTCAAAATATTAAAACTCAATTTCTTAATTTACAATAAAAGGGTCAAAATTGAGAAGATACTTTATTTTTTTCAAAACAAGGATTCAGAATATTTAAAGGGAAAAATAATTAAAGTATGAGTAATCAAATTAATTTTTTTAATAATGCATATGCGCAGCTTGTAGAAAATTTTAAAATATCTTTTATGATCTTTCTCGTGCGATTCAAGCATTGCTACATTACTTATTGATTTAAAATTTGTAGAACACCTCTTGGCACATAAATGTTACAGGCATTGAAAGCATTGGAAGCCTTTATTTAAAAAGGCAATCTAAACCAACAAATATATTTGAATAGCTGGTTTATTAGAAGAAATTCCATGTCAAGTTAAATCTGATAGAATACTATAGCGAGAGAAGTGGAATATTGTACATTTCGACAAGTTTATTAACAAAAATATACTATTCCTGGAACATGTATAATTCTCCATATACACATTAAACCTTTTGTTACGTTAATTATTATTCTAAATTGAGTATTTCTCAAGTATTAGATAATTTTATTGACTTTAACTAAACATTGAATCTACTTGTATATACATAGCTTATTTATATATTAATATGTCTTAATTAAAGTTATTTGTTAAGAATCGAGAGAAATAACATGCAATTTCTAATTAAACTAATTCTAAATATGTTTTAAAATTCTATACCAATATGTTTAAAGAGTACAATTTGTTATATGTAATAAATCATGCATAATGTCTATTGGTGCTATGGCAGTGTCAGAGCATGAGAAATGCTTTTTTTAAAAGACAAGAATATATTCAGAATACATAAAACGAGAATTCGAATCAAACACAATCTGTTGCACAATTCGAAACTAATATAAGCTGAAAAAATCCAGAGTACTATTTCAGATCTGATAGCATTCACAATCTCATTTTTCCATAACAAAAATGAACAATCAAGAATCATCAACTGCAAATATACTTTTAGAAGATGCTCAATTCAACCACTGAAATATAAGATTTGAAAAATTCCACTATTCTTCGTTTACATGCAGATAAGTTCAAACACCATGCACACACACACACAAAATCCACAATGTCAAGAACATATACACAACCATATTTGTTTTATTTGAAAACACAGAGAAACACAATTGGTCAATTTACTGAAATAAAAATTAATTAAAGCATGTGACACATTATGAAAGATATATCTTTTTGTTTCTGTATTTTTTGAAAATTAACAGCGTGTACATAACCTGTTTCAGAAAAATTAAGTATTTATTTTTTCCATAATCAAAATTAGAAAAAATGGACTAAATAATTTTATTCGATTATTTAGTCAATATTCTAATTTTTGGTTCGATTGAAAATTGGCGAATGGACTTAATAATATTTGAAAAAAGTAGTAAATTAAGTTGAAATGTTTGTAAAAAATTATGAAAAGTGGATATATCAGTTTTTCTTATTAATTAATTATTCAGTATACTGAAAATTTTCTCAGACAGAAAGAAGATACTTTTTCTAAAATTGTTTAATAGTTAAAATGTTTAGTTAAAACTTTTTTTATATTTAACATATAATAGTTACATAATTATTTTTAAGGAATTTTGCTATACAACTTTGATAGTTGCATTTTGATGGTATAACCTATTAAACAACGAAATTAAAATTTTTATTGAATATTTTATTCCCTTATATTATTAAATTTTATGAATTTTATTGTTCGTTCATTTAAAATATCATTACTCTGGAAGAGTATAATGCAAGTTTACTTTTATTTTGTAAAAATTATATTAAAATACATAAGATTATTTTTATGATTAATAAAATTTTGTAATTAATTCGAAAATGCTGATAATTTTCAAAAATAAATATATATAGATTGAATGAAAAGATAAATCATGGCACCAATTACATTACTCAGTAATACGATTCTTACAATAATAATAAAAAAAAAACTGTTTTAAATTTGGAAATAAAGTAAAGAGCTGTTAATAATATTAATCTCAATGTTTTAAAATATGTTTCATAAAATAAATATTTCTTTTAGAAAAGGTTTTTAAGAATTAAATCAGAGTCCAAGCCCATAAATTTTGGAAATATTATTATTATAAAGTAGACAAAAATGAGTTTACTTAAAATTTATTTTCAAATCAATTCCAGTGTAAAAATGAATTTTAAAATGAGTCTTTAGAATACGGTTACAAAAAGAAACACAATGAAATATTTATTCATTTAAATAAAAAAAAAAGAAAAGAAAATAGATCATGTGTACAATTTTATTATGAAGAGTATAGAACGCAACAAATTCAGAAAATATTATATATCACATCATCAAAATTTTTCAAATGAATTACTACACTGACTACAGCTGAAAAAGTAAAACAAGTTATGAAACATTTTACACAAAAAACATTTTTAGGTATAAAAGTAAAACTGAAAAGTTTGTAGACAGTTCGAAATGGTAAATCTAATCTAAGAAACTTACCTTCATCATCAAAAGTAATGTATTGAGCACAATTAGCACCATAATAAAATATTCAAAAGGAGTAGAAACTACAATTTTCCAAATTTTATACTGAACACTAGTTTTGTTCTGGGGCATGAACCTTTGTAATGGTCTCGCTTGAATTGCAAAATCTATGCATGATTTCTGTGCAGGAGACAAAAAAAATGTATCCATCATTTTAATGAAAAAAAAAATGTCACAAAATAAAATTACTTAAGGTAACAATGACGCTAAAATATTTCAAAATTTACATGCTTTTATTCTGCTGTTAAAATATGGGATACTTTTCTTATTACATAGATGTATTATTTATTAAAATTTGATAAATATAACGCTAGGAATGAATTTAAAAAATATATACAAATATGCTAAACCAAGAGAAAAATATCTGTATTTGTATTTTTCACAAAACGTGTTTTTACAAGAGTTTGGTACTTTCCTGAAACCAAACTGAGTACAATTAATTTTTGAAATTATAATTATATTTAGTGTATAAAATGTTATGTGTATCAGTATTCTACAAACTTTCTAAGTTATAAATGCAGTAAATTTTTATGCAAGTTGTATATAATAGCAAATATTAGAATTTAAAATATAAATGCATCTATATGTTGTTAATTGCTCTTACGTAACTATTTGGGCTTATGAATGAGATTTTCTTAACACAAACATACATACGTATAGAGATATCTCAGAGTTAAAATATGACTAACATTGTTTTTAATTCAAAAAGGAGAAAATTATTTAAATTTTACATAAAATAAGCTCATTTTTCTTGAAGAAGGCGTCTCAGTTACCTAGGTCTTATAATAAACTAAATTTTATTCGAAAATTCTATAATGAATCGTTTAAAACATTCAAACCTCTTTTGTTATGTTGAATTAAGAACGGGTAAAATAATTAAATGTGTTCAACATATCCAACAATTGGTAAATAAAATTAATATCCACACAACATTTCAGAAGAATATTTTGTGATTTCATCTGAAATCTTAATTTAGTTAGTCTTAGTTAAGTTTTTTTTTAGATTATTAATGTCGCATTATGAAGGTCAGTAGACAAAGGCTTTATAATTTAAAATTACATTCTTTTGGGAAAAATACAGCTCTTAATTTCCACAGCAAGTTATTTAGAGTTTAAAGACCTGTTAAATGCTAAGGATATTAATCCTGATTATTTATTGCTGAATTCTCTGTAGAAATCACATCTCTAACTCGCCTTCCTCTGTCTAATTTAGTCAATATTTTGAAGAAGCAAGTGTACTTATAAGAATATTTTGTAATTTTTCAGTTAAACATATCTCTCGAGCAGTTTAAGTTTTTATGTCGATTTTTCTTTTAAATGTACACTTCATTCTTACGAATTCTTACTTAACATCCAATATCACTAGTACCCTAGTTGAGCCAATTGAAAGAGAGAAAATGATGAATAATTTACCAGATATTCTATTGTAGACATCTTAAAAGTGTTTTTTTAATATTTGGTCATATGGACTGAAGATATGTTAAAACTCTTGAAAATGTCTTAAAAACAGAGAAGTTTATCTCCGCCATATGAGAAAAAATTAATCTCATGTTGCTTTGCAGAATGTTTGCATTTATCCTCCCCTCCTTCCTAACAGACCTTAGTGGTGTCAATTTTTGCTTAAGAATATAAATTTAAAATAAAATATTTTTATATAATACAGGATTCAAAAGAATACAGTTAAAAAACAAAGTATTGCAGTCTGTCTACATCAACATACTCAAAATTCTTAAGATTATTTTCACTTTTGCCGATTTCTTGCACGCGTTTTATTTTGTTATTAATATTTCACTTCTTGGCGATATTTTTCTTTGTTCAGAAAGCTTTTACTGAATTTGTTACAATGTTTGTTTCCTTTATTCCATTCAGATACACCCAAACTTCTATGTCATTTAAATAATTGATTTTCGGATATATTTTTTCAAATAGTTAACATAGACTTATAGATTTGTTGAACCAAAAAATGTCACTTTGATTAAAATACGAATATGGATGAGCTTAAAGTGCGTATAGCATACAAAAATCTTTTTATCGCTATACAAAAAAGTTTCATATTTTAATCAATAGTTTCTGAGACTTTTAAAATAAAATCCAGTTTTAGGCTTAGAAGTTGGGGTAGAATACAGTCAATTAATGAATAAAAAGTACAGGATATGTTTTGGGAAGATTTTCATATTAGTTTTCTTTTAATTTATTTCCATTACTTAATATTCAACTGTATAATAATTATTTATTCCTATTCAGAATTTTTCCGAGAAATTTTGCTTATTTTAGTTATCGTTATTTTTTAAATTGTAAAACTCCGAAAATGGTCTCAATATTTGTATTTAGATTGTTTCCATTGAAACTATTTTAAGGGCATTAAGTACAGAAAATGCATACACTAAGATAAAGTAAAATAGTAAACTATTCTACAAGAGAAATAGAATTTATCAGAGCACATATTCCATTAAAAATTAATGAAAGTAGCATAATAATTTTTTTTAATATTGTATAAAATTTCTTAATATCATTGGTTATTGTTTCACCATTGCAAATGAATTAAGTGTTGATCTTCTTTCCACTAAGCGAAAAAGGAAAATAATTTCTCGAAATTCAAATCAAATATTATAATAGTATTTTGAAACGAATAAGTAACGTCTTAATCCCCCACTTCATGTGGATATGCAGGCACGCCCAATTAAAATAAATAACATGACTATGTAAAAATCAGGTTTAGTTCTTTCAGCGAGAATCTAGAGCAATTTTATTCTTTGACCAAAACAAAATTTTTACAAACATGAGGTGTTATATGCAGTAAAATAAAGCAGACTATTTTCGAACAAAAAATTCGGAATAAAATTTTTTTTATGGAGAATAGAAAAGTTTAACGAATGATTCTTTTTTGTATTCGTTTTCATGACAATTAGAAAGAAGTAAAACGAGTTTACTTATATTATACAGAATACAAATTTAATGTTTATAGTTATATAGATACATATAAATTAAAACTGTACCATACGCAAGTGCAGGTAATGGCAATATTTATGCTTCTACAAAACTGACCTGATTTTTATCTAAATCTCCCTCTTCAAGCTCTTTCTCTCCTTGCTCTTGGAATGTGATAATGATCAAGGCCACGAATATATTAACGAAGAAAAATGGAAACACCACAAAAAACACAACGTAGAAGATCGCCATCTCAATTCGAAACCTCGGAAGAGGACCGTAGTCCACATACGTAGAATCCATCGAATTCTGCAGAACCCTGAAACACATTCACAACAATTATTGTACAAGTATTAATAAACAAAAATAAAATTCCTCGATGTTAATATACGACTTTTGAATACCTTAGGAGATCAAGTCTGAGTTTAAGATTCAAGTTTAAAGTTATGATTATTGGAAGTATTTATAATAAATTAGATTTCAACAATACTCGAAGGCATTATTCGAAATAGGAATAAGGTAACTTTACTACAAGAACAATTAATTTATTTTTTTTTCGTAGACAGATACATTAAATTTTAAGCAAAAGATTGAAAGGAATAATTTCGTGAAAAGTTTGAAATAATCGTTAAATAATGAAATAATTTTCTGATGGTATACGAGTATAGTCTTTTTTTTTTTAAAAAAAACTCATTATAGAATAAATAATTTGTAAGATAGCTCATGAATAAATTTTTATACTTGTTACTAGTTACAAAACCATTATTAAAAGATCCTTGAAAAATGTAGAAAATTTACAAATTTACAAATTGTATAATATATTTCTTTTAAGGTCTTAGGTTTATAATTCATATTACGTATTAGAAATAAGATTGAAGTTAAATGAAACCGGGTTTGCTTCATTTCGAAGATATTTATATGCTATACGCAATTATAAAAAAGCTTAAAAATTGAAGAGTATTCTGAACTTTTTCTCTAATCATAATTTCATTGATGAATCAGAAAAATTCCTAAATTTAGTTAAAAATTAAAAAGGAATATTAAAATAATAATAGCTAGTATAAAAATTGGAATTAGTCTTATGAGCTCAAAAATATTTGTGTGTTTCTCTTACAAATGATACTATAATACTTGAATGTGAATTACTATTTCTTTTTGTATATACTTGTTTTGCATAACATAAGATACATTTGAAAATAATTTTTGAATTTAATGAATAATTTTGCATTCATACGCAGTTTCTCTTTGAGATGACTTCAAGTTGGAGCAATTTTTTAAAGACTTTTACTGAACACTAAAGTTTTGTTTTGAGTCTATTTAAATATTTTAAACTTGGATTAATTTCGTATATTTTGGCTTATCTCAAAAATTAACGAGTAAGGATAAAATTAACTCAGAAAATAATAATAATAATAATATATATATATATATATAATTTTTCTTGAATTCAAAAGAAAGCCTTTTAATTTCTTTGATAAATTCAAAAGAAATTGCATCTATAATTGTAGTTAATATGAGTTTGTTCAGATGAAGCACACTCAATTTGTTATTACACAATCGGTTAAGCAAGCCATTAAAGCAAGATAAAACTCGGAATTAAGATATATTCCGAGTCCAGAAAATTTTTAATAAATTGTTTTGATTTATTTAATTCAGTGTAATGTCTTTTATTACTGATTGTAAATATTTTTTTGCTATAGTAATATTTTAAAAAGGACCCAAATTTTCTCGAGTTAATGATTTATATGGATTGTATCTTCCAGTCAATATCATGTTAATAAGCTAACTGCTTTATGACTTGTTCATATCAGTTTTATATTTGTTTTACATTAACCAAATGTATGTTGACTCGAGATTCGTAGATTGTATTTATTTCTGTTTTATTCCCACTTTACGAAACTGGGGGGCGGGATTCAATCTTTTGTTTGCTATTGTTGCAATTTTTTATTTTTCTTTTTCACTTAAGAAATTACCCGAATGAAAAAAAAAAAGATCTCAAATTCATTCATAAAAGTAAACTGAAAAAGATTTTTGGAAGTTACTCACTCTGGCCACCCTTCTCCCGTTTGCACAGCAAACAATGTGAGCATGGCGGCCATCACGTTGTCGTAGTGGAATGATCGATGGAGCCATTCCCTTTTGTCAACCTCAGGGGGCTTTTCGTCTCCCTGGAACACTAGAAATTCTCCCCTGATGGAAGAACATAGCTTTATATTAACAACAAGAAGAAAAAGATAATTTTTTTTATGTAAGTATAAATTAAAGTACTTATTTTTTTTTCTTTTCAAGTGAAAATATTGAACCGATATATTATGAATGTGCAAATATATAACATTGCTAAAGATAGCTGATTTATTCAATAGTTTAATATGTAATCACAACACCTCAATAATTTAAATGAACATACTCGAGGACGAAAACCATTATTCACTTTATTCTCAAATAAAATGGTAGGCATATTAATACTGGTACAGATAATATTTGGCATATTGTTGGGTTACGTTTGGTTTTGTTATTAAAGAGTGATATTTCTACCTCTTAACTAAATTTAAATAATGCTTATGTGTTTAAATTTCTTTTATTAATATGTATGACAATACTTTTACTACGAGACAGATGCGTAAATAACTTCACACCCATAAATTATTCTACTAAGGCAAGCTCTACGCCAATTAATCAATAGTATAGTAATCTCTATACTAACTTGGTTCCGTAATTGCTTTCCTTAGTTCAGAAATAAACTAAAGCTAATACATTGAGGCTAATACGTTAATTTGATAAAATGATAAAATTAATGTTTCGCTGTGAAATCAGCTTAATTTTTTTCAACAAAACTACAATTCAGTGATAATGCTTTAGTATTATTTCAAATTCACAATTTTAATTATTTGTTAATCGAATATGTTTTAAACCATTTGATGTTATTGTAACAAATTTGACCAATAGATATAAATTGACTTTACTCCCAGATTGATTAATTATGATGACTGTCTTATTAATGTCTCATTTAGAAGCAAAATGAGGGCTCTTAGTGACGGATCTCGTCACTTTGAAATAAGGTCAACTGACGAGGACAATACCTAAACTGGCAGTCTATTTTCCTTACTTCCAAGCCTCGCCAACGTTAGGAAATTTGAACCTCGGCGGATTTAACGTGCATCAGCTACCTTATGCGGCAAATCTTTAGTGATATCAAACTGAGCCCACAACTCGACGGTAACAACATCGACTACGAGCTTGTGACCATGACCACTCAACAGTTGCGATTACGAATTGCCCATAGTGTAGGTTTATTACTTAATTCATAATGATGCCTGAAGATTATTTCTTTTGTGAATTATTAATAGCGTGATTGATAATAGTGAAAATTCTTATATTGTTTTTATCACTATGGTTTATTAAAAAGGTAAAGAGGATCGATGCACTTACTCGCATTCTTCCGGCCGAAGTTTGGAATCGTCAGTGCAGTAAAAAAACTTTCCATTGAACAACTGAACAGCAACAACAGCGAAGATGAATTGAAAAAGGATGTACACGATGAGTATGTTGACAACGTTTTTTAAGGATGTCACTACACAATCAAATACAGCCTGCGAAGAAACATAATTTTATTTGAAATGCTTTTGAAGAGATATGCGCGAATGAAAGTACACTCTAAATTAATTATAGTGGACATTAACAAGGGAAATAACTATAAAAACAGGTTTCAACTCGACTCAATAGTTGAGTTGTAATTTTAATCCTTTTGCACAGACGTCACATAGACTAGCCAGCATGAGACACATTTGTATATTCTCTCAGAGTGTATTCTGTTTAATCCTGCCCGTCATGCATTTGTGATAGATTCCTGGAACTTGTTAAATTTTTTTATTTCATTTATTTTACATTTAAAAATTATTTATTATTTTCGTTTCATTATTATTTTTAATTAATTATTATTTTATTTTTTCTACTTTTATTTCCTTATTTTTATTTTACTATAATACTTTTTACTGTCATTTATGTTATTTATATTATTTTATGCTATTTTTTAATTATTTAAGTTTATTTTAATATTTAAATTAAGTTTTCGTAATTTCGGGGATTTAGGCTTAGTAGCGAACATTTATATTAGTAGGGAATTTAATTTGTATTATTATATTTTATCATCTATACTCATAATAATAATTATTATTTTGATATTTTTATTATTTATTATTTTTTAATTTCTTACATTTATTTTATTATTTTTATTTTTTATTATCTTATTTTTATCATTATTTGTTGATTTATTATTGTATTAATATACTTTATATTATAATTATACTATTTTATGTTGTTTATACTATCTTTTGATTAAATTAAATTATTTTAATATTGAAGTTAAGATTTTTCGTGGAATAAGGCTTAGTAGACAAAAAAACCTTCCTGCCCTGAAGAGACAGCATGCACCAGCTTTATGTGCGCGATTGCTCTTACAAATGCGAAAGAGTTAGTTATAAGATCTTCGAAGAGTTCGTTATATCTGGTTTAATGCATTGATGAAATCACAAGAAAAATTTACATTCAGAATAAATTTATATTCTCAATTAAGAAACTCAGAAATGGCTTATGAAAATTCTTTGTTCTGCATTACTACAATTTGATTAATTAGTTCTTTATTAATACGAATTGATCACTTGTATTCTTTTAATAAGTCGTGAACTAAAATATTATCTATAATGTTAAATATTCAGAAAGAGATGTTTAAGTATTTCTAAAATAAAACATTGTAATTTTATCAGATAATTTTCTTATAAATAATAACATTCACACATTCCCCCCATTATCAAAGGATGAAATTTCAGAAAATCTTAATTCCATAAAATTATATGTAAAGAAACGGTGTCACTTCGAGAATAAGGAATAGAATCGAGAAAAAGGAATTTACGTTGCGCTACCTTCAAATGTTTTTTTAACGCAAAGCAATTTCTGCATCCTTATTCTGGAATTGAAGTATCTCTTACCTTTAATTTAGGCACTCTTTTAATAGTCTTGAGTGGCCGCAGCACTCGCAGTACTCGTAAAGACTTGATGGTACTCAGATTCTGCCCTGTACTGCTCCCACTAAGAAGAGCAGAAAAAAATGGATTTGCACCGGTATATCTTCAATGTAATTAAAGGCACAAAACACACTTATATTAAAAAATATATTAAAGTAAAAGAAAAGAAATTCAAAGCAGAGTTATTTACATCTTATTTTTCCAATATTTTACACATGTTCGGATATCATATTTGGAGGAAATGTATTTTAACCGAGAAGAATACAAATGTTTAGTTGCTAAAAGAATCGAAAATATATTTAAAATAATTTTGATCTTGATAGCAAAGAATTAAGTATTTATTTGGCTCAATAAAACTCTCACTAACATGAAATATAATGCCAAAAATGATGGTTTTGTGTGCATAAAATTCGATGCATTGTGTATTTTTAACGTCATAAAATGGGTCGATGAATATGTTATACATACCAGTAGAAGGGTCACGATAAAAATACTCAAACATTCCCGTATAATTCTATTATTTATTAGAAATTTTTATGAATAAATTGTCCATCACTGCAAGCAAAATTCATCATAAATATTTGAATGTTGGCTTTTTTTTACAATCGGTTTTATTTTGGTAACTATCCTATTCTGAACTTATTTTTCACAACCAGTAAAAATCCATAGATATTTCTTATAGCAAAAGCTTAGCAATTGTACAATTTTTTTTTAAAAAAATGAATCATTACAGTAAATATGCCTATAGAATGTTTAGCTGCCAGCATATGAAAAGGTTAACTTACGCAAAGGCGAAGGCCACTAAAGCACATATCACAACGATAGCATCCAGTATGTTCCATGGATCTCTACAGTAAGAGCCTGGATGGAAGATAATACCTTGATCTACAACCTAAAAGAGAAGCATTTTACAGTGAAATAATTATAATAGTGATAAAAAAAGATTGAATGCAATGTACATTCAGATCTCTTTAACTCGCGGTAACTAATCTCACTGACCACAAGAGATCCTGAAAATAAACTCTTACCAAAAAAAAAAAAAAAAAAAAAAAAAAAAATGAAACTGAAACATTTTAATTTTTTAAAAAAATAGGGATTTATATTCAGTTCAAACATTTAAATAAAAAAAAAGATAAATCAAAATTATTACAACAGTCGACCCTTTCTTAGTCTCGAAACTTCAAAGGATGAGTCTCAAATAAGGCTTTTGGTTAATCAGCTTATATAGATATTTTTATCCTCTTTATTTTGCAACCTAAATCACCGTTTGCCTTTATTATTAGAGGACTCGTGGGTCCTGGCTTCATACTCTTACAATTATAAAGCTTGTTTTTTGTTCGTTTTTAGTTGAGTGAATACAATTTCACTTATTTCTTTCTCGTGTTTCTTATTTCTCTTACTCGGAGAATAGGTTTGCTATAGCAAATTGGATCGTCATGACATGTTTTTCCTCTGATATATAATATAGAAAAAAGTTATTTATGTTTGCTTATTAATGCTTGTAACATGAAGTCCTGACGTCATCTGAAAAAAGATTGATCCGAATTTCATGAAAAGGGAGCTAAGGCAAAACCGTGAGTTAACGGGGTCAGACTGCATTGCACATTTTTTTTTACGTCAAATTTTTTTGAAAAGATGCATAAAACATACTTTCAAAAGGTTTTATATTTCTCCGATTGCTTTAAAGTTTTTTTTTTTTTTTTCTAAAATAAAAGCTTAAATAATTTTTAATCGCGATTGCAATGCTTGAGGAGAGTTTTATAGTGTTTAAAGATAGTTTTAAACAGTTTTTTAAGACATTCAGAAATATTGATAAATTATTTTGCATTGAATTATTCTATGAGAAGTTCTTAAAAGGCAAGGAATTTGTTAGAAGGTAACGGTGGAAAAATTAAAAGAAAGGTATTATTAGTTAATTCAGAAACAAAGAAAAAAATGAAAAATTTATTCGAAACAAAACATAAAACTTTTATTAACTTACTCGAACTCTGCAAAATCGATTAAAAATATTAATACAGATTATGTATCAATTTTTAATTATTGTTTTCCTAGTAATATGTATTTGAAATAATACTAATACATTTCCCAAAGATATAATTTGAAGTTCTACAGAATCATTCAATATTTGAAGTCAATTTCTTGAATCAAGTAAATATTCCTCACTAACCTAAAATAAAGCTAAAACGCTTCAATCAGTATAACCATAAATAAAATATCTTTTAAGAAAATCTTATAAATGAGTAAATCGCATTGTGAAATAATCCTATAAAAATACAATATAATCAGATGACATATCGTATGATTTGTCATACGATGTGTCATTTCCGCAGATAAGACGATAATTGAATCATAAAAAAAAGCCTTAAAATCCGAGATCATCTTTTGGAACATATACAATAAGAAGTAGATCGAGGCTTATATAAATTAAAACCATTAAAAACAAATCTAATCACTCGCAATATATTTAAAAATTTGGGAGATCCTCACATTAAATATCTGAGGCAAATAATAGCAAATAGTTCCTCAACGAAATTTTCGCTTTAATTGTTGAGAAGCTCGTAATAAATATGGGTCCCATTCTAATCTAGTGAGTCGAATCCGCTTAGTCATCAATATCCCATTACAAAGTGTCCCTCCAGTGCTATACTTAGCATTAGAAATTTTACACTGTTTGAAGGATTTGTTAGAGGTACATGTGAGTTCGTGATTTGGCATGCGCTTCTAAAGGCAGTGCTAACAGATACAAGAAAGTAAACTTGTTATATTGATTGCTTATTAATATCAGATTTAGAAGCAACATGAGAGTTATTGGCAACTGATATCGTAATTCTGAACTTAGGTCAAGTGATGAGCACGACACATGAGCTGGCACCTCTCTCTCCAAATTTCCCTAACTTCCCAAGGGAGGATTTTGAGCCTCGACAGATTTAACGTGCAACAGTTACGCTCTTTTAGTAGCATCAGCCCTCGCAACCACGTCTCGATGAAGCAACACCGGCTGCGAGTTCGTGATCGTGGCGAATTAACTTTAATAAGTTAATGGTACACGTGAGTTTGTGATTGAGCACACGCTTTTGTAAGCAATCCTGCCAGAAGCAAAAAAATAAAATTTGTTCCAGATGATGATAGCTTATCTAAACTAAATTCATGGGCCGAAGATAATTTGGGGATCGTCTTATAGGACAAATATATGCTAAAACCATAAATTTCGATAAAAATTTAAACCTGGTCTTATCTGAAGGTCGTTTTATTAGCGGAAATATAAAATAATTATTATTTTGTTTGCTTTAAGACGAGTCTCCCTTTTTTCTAAAGATCATTTTATCAGCAGATATATGCAGTAATTAATTGCTTAAGAAGTTACTTGCTATGAGAAATTTAAGTCTATAGTGTTAAAAATAATTTTAAAATCATTTCCTAAAAGTAAAAATAAATTAATAGTAAAATGAACATAATGGGATACAAAAGTAAAATGAAGCCTCACCTTCAAAACCATCTCGACAGTGAAGACACCAGTGAAAGCATAATCAAAATAATTGAGAATTTTGTTACTATAGGAATCTTCAAAAACCGGATCCTCAGCTGCTAATGAAATGCTACTCAATGAAATGATGATCATGATGAAGAGGTCAAAATATCGCATATTCACAACGTAGTGAGCTGCACATCGGATGCTGAAAAAAAAAGCAAAATACATCTAGTTTTACACAAGTACATAAAGGCATTTATTTAATTTAAAATAAAGGTTTTGAATGATTAGAAGCAGAGTTTATATATTTAAAACTGCAATACAGAAATATGAGGAAAAATATCCGCAAAAAAATGTGAGCTTACGGATTCGTCGGAGAAAAAATAAACATTGATGAGTATGGAAGCATTGGTCTGGGGCCTGTGATATCGTCGTCCATGGCGTCCTTGTCTTGACCCCTCTCCTCATCTAGTATGGTAGAAAATGCATGTTAAATTAGATCAACTCGCGAGAAAAACAACAAATAGATACTAAGTGATTAAAAAAGTACATATGTTTAGAGAGAGTTTTTAAGAGTAATTGCTTATGGTAGAATGCATCATTTGTTAAAAGTGTGACATTTTTGGGATCGCATCATACTCATGCGTTTCTTACTCGTAGAAAAAGGAAACAGTATCAATGGACAATATTAGTTTTTTGCTCAATTCCTAACAAAGGCACTTTTGCTCTCAAATACAAGTCAAAAATTCATGATCTTAAATGTGAGACACACATTCTGAAATAAATTCGTTGATAAAAATTAAGAATTTCCTTAAATAGAGAATATTAGGTAGAGGGGTGGAGATTAAACGGGTAACCTACTCTTCTGAACTTGCTCTATTAAAAGAGTAGGAAAACCATGACAGTACTTTGCCAGTAATATGTCCATTTTGCTGTGCTAAAACTATTTCCCCTTTTTGCAGGGATCGGGCAACTAGCCATGATTTTTTCTATGTTTTTCAGGGAATCAGTTCTTTTTCACCTTTTGTTCAACTTGATTTGTTTATTATGTGAACCGTAAGCTCATTTTTACACTTGTTCATTCTGATCTCTACGCGTGTGTGCTTTTATAATAGCTCCTAATTAATTTTATCAGTTTTTTCTGCTCTGTTGACAGACTTCATGCTCCATTTGTGGATAAAAATTGTCTTTTATGTCATGAATATTCATTTTAAAACTGTAACTTAAGACATCACCTCGACGCATTTTTTTTAGATTGAAAAATTTTCCGGAATTAATTTCCGGCAGTATGAATATTCACGTGAAAATTTGTAAAACATTATTACGCGTATTTCCCTTTAATTAATATTTTGGGCTACTTTATTTGATTAAGAACCCAGGTTTCAAAGAGCCGTAACTTATATAAGAAGTGTAGTGAATGAGAGAATTAGATTGAAAGTATTAGGAAGGAAGTCAAATATTCGCTGTTTTTAAAATAAGTGGAATTTTTAGTTTTAATAATTGGTTAAAGACGTAAGTAGATGAACGCCCAATATTATTGAAATATTTTGGTACTATTTATTTCACCAGAATAAATTACTTAAACATTTTTCGAATTGACATTTATTGAGTGGTTATGTTTCTTACTATAAATAACGATGCCAGTTTGTGACAAATTGAATCATTTTTTGTTTTAAAAATGTATTCCATTTTTGATTCAGACTCTATGAGAAGGTGAAGGCAGCATTAAACTTGTAGAGTTGTCACAAAATGCTTTTTTAAAACTTAATCCTACAATTATTCATTCAGCGAAAGAGAGTGCTTACCGTCATCTGACAGATCTGTGGAATCTTTCTTATCTTCCTGCTTGTCTCCCAAAAGCGCTTTGTCTTTGGCCCTGAAAGAATATTTTAAACATGTATAGAAATTATTTATTTTGTTGCATGTATACTGGTACTAGAAAGAAAACAGTTTACCCGTTTGCTGCGGCGTCGCCTAAATTCACTTGAGGGGATGGGGGGCAGATATTCACTTCGGGGGGCTGAAGAGTTTGCATCTCCTTCTCTTTTTCTTCTTGGAGAGCTCTCTGGAGGAATTAGATTAGAGTGTGTATATTAGCCAATGGAGCAAAAAATCAATTGTTGAAATCAATTTGAGTTTGTTACTATTAATACTATATAAATACTGTGCATCCAAATAAATTATCATGTGATTTTATAAAAATGGTATTTCGTTCCGAGCATTAATGTAATATCCTTCAAGAATATTGATTTTTCTCACAAACATTTAATTTTTAAATTTAAATGTAATAAAACGTTAAAAAACAGGCTTGTCAATCTGATCGTTAAAAACAACACTTAAAAACTTTCTCAACATCTATTTTTATGCCGAGCTTCTCAGCGTTTTTCTTTCCAGTTATTTCTAATCTAAATCATTACAACACTTGTAATTTATTGACGTGAAAAAGCTTAATTTTAAAATATAAAAACAAAGTGCAAATTGATTACTACAACAAAGAATATCGATTCAGCCGATTAAACAGTAGCAATCGATTCAATGAAAATAAAAATAGGAACAGAAATTTCCATGCCACTATTCAGCCAAAATATTTTATTACCTTTTTTAATTGTTTAACTTGTTGGCTGAAGCGGCGAAAATTATTAGCACTTAATCATCCTCTAAGTTAAATTGAAGCATATATTTCTCCACAGTAAAAGCATTTATTTTTCACAGATTTTTTTCAGCTCTCTCTTTAAAATAATGTATTTCATACAATTACGGAATTTTAAATTAAATTACTGTTAATTTTGATATACTTATTCTATGTTTATCAAATACTATCTAGCTGGAGTTTTTTTTTCTCGGGTACCTGGGTTCCCCACGAAATAGTAAGATTTTCATATTTTTTGTATTTCCGGAAACAAATGCGCAAGTACATAAAACTGTAAACTATATTAAACTTAAATGAATACATGTATTAAAAACGGTTATTTTTGCTGGAAAGAAAACTGTAGCTAAACCCAAAAAATATGTTTCTTTCGGTTCACTTTACTACTTCAAGAAACCATCACTTCTCTACAAGTATGGTTGGCTCATTAAGTCGCAAATATCTCCCACGCCTGGGACAATATCTGGAGGTACTAAATCTGTCTCTCTCTCCGACGCATTAGTATCTTCCTGAGCTTTAAGCTATTCCTCTCGGGCAATTTTGAGCCAAAAACAAGATGCCCCCCCTTGTCTCGGTTGGAAAGAAATATTAAAAAAAGCGATCGATTTTAATTTCCTATTAGCAAGAGTTGCAAGTTTTTCAAATAGCAAGAGTTCTAGCTTGGGAAAAATAGGGAAGCAAGAATTGAAGTTATTTGAATAGTAAATCGATCTTGAAATATTATAAAACTGTGGATGAGGCTTTGAAAACAATTCTTCCAACGTCAGTTGAAAATGAAAGGGATATAT
Source organism: Nephila pilipes (assembly GCA_019974015.1). Classification (NCBI taxonomy): domain Eukaryota; kingdom Metazoa; phylum Arthropoda; class Arachnida; order Araneae; family Nephilidae; genus Nephila; species Nephila pilipes. The sequence goes on from BMAW01033257.1 coordinate 142,722, forward strand.
CTGTTGCCTAGTAGCTCATAACAAAGCTAACAACCGGTTGAGTAATAAAAGCATAGACTGCTTATGTTTTCTTAAACCATACATTAAAAATGAATAGTTAATATGTTTTATTTGAATATTTTATTGAATATATAAAGGAGTATACATTTTGGAACTTATGAATATCCTTATTTTGTATAATAATTATTGATATTAATTAAGAATAACTAATTTTCAGAGTTTTTTTTTTAAATTTTATTGGATTTCCAAGAAGGACAATTATGTTCCCGGGAAGAAAAAAATGGAGGGAAGTTAGAAACCCTATTTCCAATCTATAAGCTACTGACCCTTCTTGAACAGGAAAAAAAAATCCACGCCTTCATCTTTTTATTTTTTAATAAATATAATAACAGACAAGTTTTAAATAATAAAACTTTTACTGCACCCTCCTTAAAATTACAATTAACATAACAATAACAAGGATTAGTTCCTGTAGCATATACATACGTATATGCATATTTATTTTCATATTACATTCTTTTTAGTCATTTAAATCAATTGCATCCATCACTTAAGATTTCATGCGTGAACTGTTTATTGACGCATAGTTTGTCGAATCTTGGGGACAATGTGTAAAGAAGCAACTCTTATCTCTTTTTCGACTCATTATCTGGCTCGGATACTTAGGTTTAATTGCAACCAGTGCTGAGAAGACCGTTTCAATATATTAAGTCGTTACAAACGGTAGAAGCATTCCCATTGCAAAGGTCTCATTTTGAGACTTTTGTTTTAATGAGCTTTCACAAAGTATGAATTCAAAGCTTAGAGTATGAATACAAAGCTTCATACTCTCCATTAAGATTGTTCGAAAATTGAATTTAGGTCTTATTTTGAAACTTTTGTTTTTGTGAGCAATCGCAGGATAATTCTACCAATTTTTCCTTTTTCAGGATTTTCGTCTCAAATTCGTCATCTTCATTGTCAGTAAATGGATTTTGCATCCACAAAAGTTTTGAGTAATCAAGATATTTGAAATAATTTCAAAATTGCAGCACTAGGCCATACATAAAATATTAATTAGAAAAAAATTCCTTGTAAAGAAGGAAAATTAATTATTTTTATTTACAAATTTTACCACCTCCCTTGGAAATAACATCTCTCAGGGTGGGGGAGGGGTGTCTCTAAGATTGGAAACAGCTGATCTAAACTCAAATAAGAGTGTCAGGACATGCAGGGAAATATGTTACCGAATTTAAGATTCATTGTTTTTTTGACATACATATTTTGAAATTATTAGTAGAGCTTAGATTTTGTGTGTGCCTAGTAATAGTGTGTTAATCTCTTCATTGAATTATAAAATCAATTTTCGAGATATATTTGCGTATAGGTACCAATTTAAAGGAGAGTATTCCTTAAATATACAAAATACTTTACTCCTTAAATTATGCACAATATTAGTAAACAAACTTTTTAACGATATTACGGTTCATTTTTCTTGAAAAAATTATTGAATTTTGTAATTTTCAGTTTTTTTTCGTTTTTTTTTGTTTTTTGTTTTTTCATATAAAAGTTATTTCTTAAAATTCAGATATTATTTAAAGAAATTTTTAATTCACTATATGCTTAGGAATCCTTATAAAAGCATAAAAAAATTACAGCCACATAATTTAATAATTTTTTTCTCAATGGTACATAAATACAAATATGTCTCAAAAGTCACATCCGTATTCGACTAACAGGGAAAAGAATTGACAAAATAATTGCTTTTATAGTTCTATCTGGAATATTTAAAATATTATATTAGGCTCACACAAAAAATCCTAAGCTCCACTAATAATTTCAAAAGATGTATGTCACAAAAAGAAAAAGTTTTGAATTCGGTATCATATTTTCTCGCGTATCCTGCCTCCTTTAAAGCTTTTATTTTTTCAAAATATTGTCTCTTTAAAAAGATGATTAAATATATAATTAAAGCATTTTAAATTAAGATACAATTAATCTTGGTAAAACTATTCAGTATTTATCTAGTAATACCTGGCAAAAATTGACAACATATAAAAGTAAAGAGTGTTGAGGTACCTCTTTTTCGGCGTCCGCTTCTTCTTGTGCAAGAGTGAGCTCCTGAGCATTAGCTAAATTATCTACAGCAATGGCCAAAAATACATTTAACAGAGTATCTGGCAGCAGAGGTCAAGGATCACGCACACTGACTGATATTACCTAGTATGAAATTTATTACGGGTATTTCCCTTCAACTAACCGTAGGGGAATTTACTCAAATGTTGTTTGATTTGATAAACTCTTACAATCCATAACACGTGGCTTACGTAATTTATAATAGAAGTAGTGGAGTGATTGATTGAAAGCATATATAATCAGTGAAGCTAACACTTACTACCATTCTCAAATCTTTAACTCTTTTATCTAGTATATGAATGCAAAAACGTACATCCAAAAGAGCAAAAAATAATGAAGGTTTCTGCGGAATTACATTTTCCTTCCAATTTTTAAAAATACTTTTGCATATATTTTAATGATTCGTCTGTGGGTTTTCGAGTCTTTAAGAATATTCTTAATTATTTTCACAAATCGGACAGAAAACGTAATTTCGTGGAAACCTTTATTATTTTTTTTGTTCTCTCGAATGCGCTTTATTGCTTTCAAATAGATAAAATATTAAAAATTTAAGGACGGTAGTAGAAATTCGAAAAGACTAACATTACATTCAAGACAATTAGACGCCTTAAGACAATTGAAATACTAAAATGCATCAAACTTTGCATCTTTTTTTATAATGAGTTAAAAAATAGAGGGCACTTCACTTAATACATAGATGTATTACTTATGAGAATTTGATAAATTTAGTGTTCAAAAATTGAATTTAAAAACTATAAAAAAACATGCCATGTCATAGAGATATGTGTCTTTGTTTACGTTTCTCCCAAAATGTGGTATTTTAGGATTATTGCACATTTTTCTCAAAATCTACTTTAGCCGTAGTGCCAATATTTGCACATTATGAAATGAGATTATTTCCTATATAATGAACATCATTTTATTTTTCTAAAAAACACTAACACATTTTAAATATCGCATAATATTTGTACACAAAATTTAATCTATTTGAATCATGAGCTTTCAAAATTTTTGAAATTTCATTAAATTTAACTTTTAGAATTATAAAGAAATTCAGCTCGTATAATTCTGTGTTTATGAGCAATCTGCAAATTTTTAATGTTATTGATGCAGTAATGTTTAGGACGATGCACCGAAAGGTAACTTTACGATTTATACAAATGTAAATACGGCTATTTGTTTATTAATTGATCATACATAATTCCTAAAGTTTTAATGTGATTTTCTTTGCATAAGTATATACACAGATGTCTCACTGTTAAAGTATGATTTTTATTAGTTTATAAGGAGTTTCAGGACTCTTTACTATGAGAAAAAATATAATTTTTTATGGCCAATATAATTTACTAATGAAACAAAGCAGCAATCTTACACTCTTACCATACATTATATATATATATATATTCATTCTCATATGCCTATGTAATTTTAAAGAAATATAATTTGTACACTCTTTCAAAATAGCAAAAATCAATACTGTGCACGATTTTGAAGTATAACCTTGAGCAGAATTTATAAACACTGTATTATTTAGTAAAAAAATATCTTCAATTTTGAAATTATACATACTTTTTAAATAATTTAGTAAAAAGAAAAATAAATTAAAACATTTATTCATAAAATCAAGAAATTTAAGAAAAAATCCAATTAAAATACATATAAACATTTTTCTGGTAATAATTTGCTTAAATATTAGTGCATAAGTCATGAAGGAACTTATTTTGAACATGCGAACGAAATGGATGATTAATAGATTCTGAAAAATCTTGCGACCAAATTAAATCCCCCCTCCCTAAGAATTAGAGGAAGCCATAAGAATGATGTAGAGAATATATACAGAGCCTGTATACTTGATTCAGATATGCCGTGGGTAGAAGTCTACTCTGAACCGGATTCCGTTATTGGAAATCTACTGTTTAGAGTTGCGAAGATAAACAGATGTCAATATTATAATATTAATTTTAGTAGAGAAAAATTAGCCACTCTTTATATATGTTTAATTTATGTTGATATTGATTATTCGAAGATTTGAATAAATTGGTTAAACATTTTGGATTGATTTTTATTGAGTAATTGTGTCGCTTCCGATAAGGAGGAAAGTTCACAGCAATGTGTGATCCGCTTAATTATAGATGGTGTTAGCACATTAAATGTTATTCATAGTATTATTTACAATATGTTATAATAAAAGAGAATGGAATAAGAATTTCCTGGAAACTTACGAGCAGTACAACAGAAAAGAAAACAAATTCTTTAGTAGTATCTGTATTAAGCTGTTATACAGGAGCTATTAAAATAGTTTTAATCGCAACAAAACATTTGGGAAGCAATTAAAATACGTAATTATAATTTTTTATTTATTATTATTCAAATATAATCTTTAAATTAGAGGAACAAATACACTGGATTCACAGAAAACATTTTCAAATGGTAAATTGTTTCATTTTAAGCATTTTAAAATGGAAATATCATTCTCTAATTATTTACTTCCAGATGAAAATAATGATAATTATTAGCACAAACCTAGGTTAATAAGATAAGTATTACAATACAATGATAAATAAAATTTGTTAATAATAAAGAAAACTAATAAGCAAATTAATTAGATCAATAATAAAGAAATATAACTTGTATTAATGATAATGAAATATGATTATATAAATTAGATTAATAATAATAAAAAAAGAAATCTAAATTTTAGTAAATACTAAGAACAAATTACACAATGCGAGAACTTGAGAAGTTAAAAATAATTGGCGTAAGGATACAATTACCAAACAACACTAGAATTATAAAATATAAACTATATATCATTCCACCATGTATTCCGCCTTGAGACTCAATACCGCTGTACATAACCTCGTTCCAATCTTCACCAGTCAATATCTGTGGAAACAAAAACACATTATCAATATAGTTCCAGCTCAAACACGTTCAAGAACAAACTGAAAACTTTTTTAAAAATTTAAACGAGATAATTGTATACGATTAAGACTTAAAATTGGAAATTTCAATTTACATCAAATTGTTGAAATATTCAAATTGAAAACAAAAATTGTAATGACATTCTTGTTTATTTATTGATTTCTATTAATGTGAGATTCACAAAATAGGAGACAAAACATGTGGAAATTGTTCGCTCAGAAATGATCAGAAAAATACTAACGTTTGTAACAAACGTAGATTGTCCATCAGATATGCGAGAACCGAAGTTATAACAACTTTAAGAAAACAACTAGATAAAACAAAATTTAAGGTTAAACAATCTATCCCTTTCAAAGAACTATTCATTTGAAGCAATGTACTCTCCTCATGGGTGTTTCCTTTTTAGTAACATGCCAGTGTCTTTAGCTGTCCATCATCATCCCATTGGTGCGCTCTCACGACCATTTCACATTCAGGAAACAGGAAAAAATATAACGCGGAGCTAGATTTAGAGAGAATGATCAAGCAGGTCATCCAATTTCTGACCGGAAACTTAAGAATAATCACTGTAGAATGCGAAAGGGCATTTTTGTGATGAGGATGCCAGTCTTCGCCATGACACAAATTTGGCACACTCGACGCACATCATTCCTCAAATCGTTCGAGGACCTCCTTGTGGAATCGTGTACGCAGATGATTTTGTTAAATTTAGTCCATGATTTGAATTATGATTCGTCGATTTGCATGGAGAAGAATCCACACATCTTCAATGTTTTCCTCAATTATAGATCTATATTTTTTTTTATCTATCATTTATTTTTAATTGTTTTTTTTAAAAAGCTTATCAACAAATATTTAGCGCAGCATGCTAGATTTAGATCTTGTGTCTTAATCCCACAATTACTCCCTTCTAAACAGCGGGGGACGCCTTGGCCCTCTATCATCCTTGCAGTTTTCATGGCTCTCACTGAAACACTTAATTCACTTGAAAAGAATTGTTCCTTTTCCTCAGTGAATTATTCTTATAAACAGTCGTCAACATTTCATGAATTTCTCATTGTGAATTCGGTAGCTTGGTCATGGTCGTAGTGTCGTGGCTGGCGTTGTTTTCGACGAGTCGTGTCTTCGAATCCTGATGCCACATTTGACCAGTCGTGTTGCGGGCTTGATGCATGTTAAATCTGATAAAAGATCCCAAGTCCCACTCCATTGGTGTGAAGAGAGGTGCCAGCTAAGGTGTCATTCTCATTACTTGACTGAGTTTCAAAATGACGAGGTTTGTCTCCAAGAACCCTCGTGTTGCTTTTCAATGCGACGTTAATAAACAGTTACAATCACACACACTCATGAATTTCTCGAGAACTGTTCCCGAGCTTTAATAAACATTTGGTGCTTAGTCTTTGTTCGGCAGTCAGTTCGATTTCCAACGTCGACTACATGGAAAAAAGACAACAGTACCAACACTATCAATCATAACTCAAACACTGTATAAGTCTCGTTTGTTGGACGAGTACTAACGGATGATTAGATTGTAGAAAACACGCCACTCAGTGAGGATAACCTCTCTATAGTAACAGTTCGCGTATTTACCAGATAGACTGCATACAAATAGTAATGATGAAGGATAATAGCATAATGTAAGGATAATAGCATAATGTAAGGATAATAGCATAATGTAAGGATAATGCACATAATAGCAAAATATTTGTGTAATGTGTGATATATTATATGTATGTAATGCACTGATTAGATAAAATAATGCGTAAAAATGATTCTATCGAAGAGAAATTACATTACCTGAAACACAGTGAGCAAGGCAATAGGAAAAGAATTAAAATTCTCCGGAGGAGTTCCGTATTCAAAATTAAATCTAGAAGGAAAAGAAAAATATAAGGCATGAAGATGAGAGCTAACACACAAATTGGAATTATTATAAAAGAAATAAATTAAAAAAAAAAAACATTTTTTCGTAGTATACTCGCACTTTGACCAGATTTTCCTGCTCTAGTTCTTCCTCCGAACCACCTCATTGACTGGGAGCATAAATTAGAACACACCCTCTCCTGTCACCCGCCAATGGCGTGCTATTGCACTTAACTAATTTTCTCTGATTAAAATTTTAAGACAGTTACTTCGATTATCTTTCCTCCTCTTTGATTATAATGTAAATTTTCTCCGTTAATGTCATAAAACATGCCATTCTGGGCAAGGGCAAGCTGAAGGTTTGGATTAGCAGAAAACTGATATTCTTATAACATTGCTTCGCTTTAATATTGAGAATAGATAAATATCCATTTAACATTATTCTATTTTAACAAAACTGGTAATAAGATTACTATTAACCATGTATTTAACACTAGAAATTTTTATTATGAGTAAATCTTCTGTTAGACATAACCTGAAGCATTACAATGTTTAATCTTCTAGGACTAAACTGTTTTCACAAAGCTCTTTGTTTTGTATCCAACGAATTCACATAACACTGTATTCTTCAGAAGCCGAATAATCTTGCTTTGTCAAATTTATTTGTAAGAAGTTTTATAAATACCGCATATTTTCGAATGAGGGCCGATCCGTGTATCCAGCTGTAAGTTTTCTGAACTCGTTAAGCGAGCTCAAAATCTTGCTTTCTTGCGTAATTTTTTTTTTTTATTTAATGTTTAAAATTTTTGTGACTTTACTTACTTTTGTAAACCTCATGTTATACGTAGTGAAACATGAGGAGTTTTGTTTCTTTAAAACATATTTTTTTTAAAAATAAAATAAAGAAACGTTTGAAAAGGAGAAAAGAACGACTTACGCTCCTCCAAAGAGTTGCATGCCTAAAAGTGCAAATATCAAGATGAAAAGGAAGAGAAGGAACAAGAGACTCAGAATGGAACGCATACTGCTCAGAAGTGAGATGACCAAATTGCGCAAAGAAGCCCAGTACCTGAGAAAAAGAAGCGATGCTTTAGTCAAGGTGTAACGACTCAAATGAGGTGAAACATGCATAATTAAATATTAAATATTATCGCAAATTCCTTCTATTTATTTTTTCAAAATTACTTTCTTAAAATGTTCATAATTAATTTACTTTATTTAACAATTTGCCATCTTTTATCCTTTCTTTCACATGCTGGTGCAACATACTAGTTTATTATGGCGCGTCTTATAAATATATGGACTGGTTATTTTCAGGCAATAATTAAAGTAAAGATGCTGGAGCAATAAAATAATCAATAGTATAAATAATATTATAACTATGGAAGTGATATATATATATATATATATATACTTGTGTAGTCAAAGTTTTCTTTATATTTATTAAATAACTATACCCGTGTGAGACAGGATGTGAGTGAATAGGTTCATTTTAGCTCATACATATCATAAGATGCGACTAAAATGGATACCCAGTGTCTGGGGGGTATAGCGAGACGAGCCCTTGTCCCTGAGGATTATATTTGTATACATATTTTTCACGTTTCAATGTTTAGACATTTGTTCAATTTACTTGTTTGTTTTGTTAAGTACTGTTGAATAAACTTTATTTTTTAACGTTTTCTTTAAAGTTATATGTCTGTACTGCTTGTGGCACAGGAGGGATTTCAAGGTTTTCTTTAAATTAAAAAAAATGTCAAATTTCTTTATAATCAATCTGATTATTGATGTGTGTGTGTGTGGTGCTCCAGAAACAAACAAATTATTGATGACAGATGAGTGCATTGTATTCTGTAAAATTAGTAAATAATTGCAGAAAAAAAAATACGATAAATAATTGTAACAAAGATTCAAGTTCAAGTTGTTAACATACATGTGTTGTGATTTTTCATTTGGTAGTTGTTGTTTATACTTTTACTATTTAGAAGAAAAAATAAAGATCAAAGAGAGTTTGAAGATCTATTTTTTCAAAAAGTAGTTTCCATGATTTGTTTTCATTTATTACGACTTTTTATCAAATTATTTAGCATACGAATAAAAACGAAGATAAATTGTAAATTTTAAATTTACCTGTTATAATATGATAATCTAATTATATATATATATATATATATATATGTGTGTGTGTGTGTGTGTGTGTGTGTGTGTATGCATATGTATATAAGGGTAATATTTCTATCACATAACTCAATTTTATTCAAATAAGCATACGTGAACATATATATATATATATATATATATACCTGAAAAACAGCAAATGGTATAATATAGACAGTTAATTAAATGATCATAATACAAAAAATTAATTCCTTAATTATTTTTAATATGCAATATCTGATGATCGAAGACCCATTATACTAGCATGTCCTTTATTTTTATACATTAAACATAACAAAATATATGAAACATATCTAAGATCACACTTCACATGTTTCAACACATTATATAAGCCGCAATTGATATTTTTTACACATCATATATCTTAAGCATCAGTGATTAGCTGTGCGTTTTAGATTTTAATATGCTGCATCGGATTAATTAAAAAATGAATAAACATTTGCAATATGAGTTTAAGGGATTATTTAAAGTACAATTTATCACAAAATGTAAGTAATTTAAAAATTCCTACTGTATGTTTATTCTGTTTGGAAATTTTAAACTTGAGAGTTTCTTTTGAAATTTAAATCTGTTTATGATAGATTTAAAAGTTCGAATTGAAATTCTAACATATAGAACAACTCAATTATTTTTGATGCGTTTTTTCATTTACGATCTTATTGCAGGAATGAACCCACTTACTTCGTGACTTTAAAGATCCTGAGAAGTCTTAACGCTCTGAGCACTGAAAGACCAAATGAACCTTCTCGATAATTGGACCAAATGACTTCAAATATACTTCCACATATAACCTACATGAGTCAGGGAAAATGCTTGAGTTAAAAATGTACAAGTCATGCAAACAATAATACGTAAATTGTATTATTAAAAATTCCCTTTTTAATAATACAATTTAAAAAGGGAATTTTCACAGATAAATTCTTTCAAAGTTTTGTTGCAATATAAATATTAGAGGGAAAAAAACAGGTACAGATATAATAGAAGGAGCGTGTGCCCGTGTACTTACAACGCAGTCAAATCTGTTGAAGGCAGATTCGAAGTATAGGCGAGGCCCGAGGGCATAAACTTTAATAAACATTTCACAGATGAAAAGTCCCAAAAATACAAATTCTGCATAGTCTGTTGGAAAAAGGAATAAATACAGTAATTAGTTCAATACTTTACTCATATTCACAAAGATAAAAGTAACAAACGCATCTTAAAATAAATTAATATTTAACTGAAAATGGGATACGAATCATTATATAAGAGGATTACAAAATAATCATCGGGTTTTAAAATGATTTTACTTACAAGCAATTGAATTGCCCTCGCCAGTATAATATGAGGGAAAAAAGAAGAAAATATTACATTTTTATTTCTTATTCACTATACCGCACGAGCCCACAGATAAGCATAAACTCATTTCAATGTTCAAACTAACTGAGAAAAAAAAAAGGTTTATTTTCTTTGACACATACCTCAAAATGGTGACAAACCGCAAAAAAGAGTTTAGAAATACGATAAAACTTCATAATTTGCTTCGGTGCAGAGAACGTTCTGAAGAAAATATGGATTTCTCATGCAAACAATCTCAAAATTCTGTATTGGTTTCAACGATTTAGGAACACTATTTGCGAAAAAGGACGGAGGTCTTTACACGACGTAGTGGATAAAGTTAGAGACAGTTTTGCACTTAGCACACAGGAATCAACTCGTCTCACATGTCGTGAATTGGGTATTTCCCGTCCAACTGTTGTGTTGGGAAGACTTGGTGGTTGGAAAACTGACGTTGGTGATTTACGTCCGAAATCGCACCGCATTCAGTGCGAACATCGATAATGATGCACTCCAACATCAACCGGATATTCCTCGTCCATTAGTTGGGAAAGTTTTACGTCGGTGATTACGTCAGAAATCGCTTCACATTCAATACGAATATCGACATTGACATGCTACAACATCTGTGGGGTGAGTTAGACTACGACACAGACGTCTTGTGTAACAAATAACATATTAAGGATTGCTTATTAACTAACGTCTCACTGAGAAAAAAAAAAACCTCGAGGGCTACTGGCGACGAATTTGGATGCGTTGAACCTCGGTCAAGTGACGAGGACGACCCCCGAGCTTCCCCACCGCGTCAACAGGTGGACAGAAGTCCTCGACTAAAGTTAAATGTGCATCAGCCTGGCTACATGATGGATCGAAAATGACACCAGGGCTCCAACGCATAATTCGATGGAAACAACACTAGCTGCGAGGCCGCGCCCATGACCAATTGGCTACCGCAGTCTCAAGTTAATCGAAGGGAAATAGACGTGAAAAGTCCTTTACAACAGGACATTTAAATCATCAAAAACTGGCCAAGGCTTTTATTTTTATGCTAATGATATTCCTTACGTTTATTAAAACAATTATGCCTAAGAATTTAGTTATTTTATTCAATAATTTAATGATATGGCTGTTTTTGGAATTCAAAATGGTAAGATTTACCTTTTAAATGAGCATATCCCTTAACATTAAAGGTAAGCAAGAAAAGTGGGGGTTTAATTTTTAACGTGTCTAGCTTATTATAAGTTACATTGTTAGGCTCTCCCCACATCGGAGCTCAAACCCACTACTCAACAGAAACAACGCCGCATGACAACTAGGTTACCGCGGCCACGTCGTGTAATGAAAGGAGGACATAAAACATTTGTAAATATTTGAAACTAAAATTAAAAAAATTCTCTTCTTTATGTAGTATTGCTCATTTTCATATTTGTAATATTTTTTGAAATGTAGTAAATTTAAACACGATAATCATTTGTAATCACTTTATATTTACTGTAATGAAATCATTTTCAAGATAAACAAAATAAATGATATCTTATTCTTAATAAGAAAAATTAGAAAGTATATTTGAATGATAATTTGAAAAAAAAAATATATCTTCGTAAAAAGATTTTTAAAGGGGGGGGGAACTATATTTGATTATACATGATTGAGCAAGGTTTAAGAAAAATATTTGAAAAAACAGGGACTTACATAAAAAATCTGTCAGCCAATCAGGCTGGCCATAGTGATTAGCGGCTACGCATACAGTATTTAAAAACACTAAGACTATCACAAACCAGTAAAAGGCTTGGGTTTTTACAGTATGACGAATATAAAACCTGAAAAAGAATAACACTGCTGTTAATTCAATTAAGAAGCACTATATGATAATATGAAACAATTAAGGATTAATTTAAAATTCAATATCAAGGGTACAGCCGATAAGCCTTTAATAGACAATGTTTCGAAAGTGCTGGCGTAGTATCTTAATAGCAGCGTTTTTAGATATTGAAAGAATACAGAACTATTACTCAAATACAACTATACGCCGAAAATTAGTTAAAATCCGAAATTTAAAATGAGTTTTCCAAAGCCTCAATACTAATTTTCAAAAAGTATTTCATTACATTAAGACTCCTGTCTACCGGCTATTTTGATTTAATGAATGTATGTTAATGCTAAGGAATTCAAATTATTGTCCTCAAATCTTTAACATTTTATATATTTGAATGCAAAAAAATGCATCTAAAAGAGCAATAAAAGATAAAATAAGTAAATAAATAAAAATTTATAAAAATAACGCAGTTTCCGAGGAATTATATTTCCCCCAGGATTTTTAAAATATTTTATAAAGACTGAAAAAAACCCATATGAATCATTGAAATAGGGATAAAATATTTTTCAAAACCGGAGGAAAAATGAAATTTTACTGAAACCTTCATTATTTTTTGCTCTTTTGAATGCAGCTTTTTGCATTCAAATAGATGAAATAGTCTAAATTTGAGATCAGTAATTAAAATGTCATAGGATTAACATTACGTTCGGAATCAAAATGGCCGGTAGACGGGAACCTTAAAGTGCCACTTTTCTATAAAATTTGATCAAAAAGTAAATGAAAATTTTTTATGTATAATACTTCAGTAAACTCGTGAAATTAAACTCATGAAAATTTATTCTGGGTTTAACTTCGTAAAGTTAGTCAATATACTAAATTAATTTTTTTTTCATAAGCTACACAACTTTTGGAGCACTGGCTAGTTATTCTGTAATTTACACATTTACTAAGAAAATCAGTGTGGTTTCTTCAAAAAAAAAAAAAAATCTAACAAATCCATTGCTTAACAGAAGACTGTACTAGTTCATAAATATCACTAGTGTAAATTTACAACACAATATTTTTCAATTCACATTTAGAAAAAAAAGAGAGATTTAGAGAAATAAATATCAGCTTCCTTACCTGACTCTCTTTTCTACTCGCCAAAAGGCTACGCACGCTCCTTTGTTCTTTATTTTGGCCTTGAAATAGGAAGCCCGAGCCAAACCTGCAAAAAATACTCAATTATGCTCTCCTTTTATACAGTGGACACTTAGTAATCTTAAAAAATTTCTGCTAATCTCGTCTAAAAAATATTCTTAACTGACTTTTCAAAATTAGTTTTACCAGAATTATTATGACGTATTGGTATGAAATAATCAAAATTTTTATTTTAATTGCTTAGAGCTTTCTCGAACTGAATCAAAAACTTATTATTTGTAAGAGTTTTCTAAGATATAGTTTACGATATTATAAGAAGGGTGAGGTCTTTACAAAAAATGACTTAAAAATGAAAATCAGATATATTTACTGAAAATCAGTATCTGCTTTAAGTCTAAAGCAAATGTATAACAAGCAGAAATTTTTTTCTAGAGTTTTATTGCTTATATATTTGTGATAGGTTATCAAATACCTATAATGTAATAACATATAAGGTATGAGGAACTTGAAAAAAACTTTTAAGTACAAAAATTTTGAACTTATTGATGAAATGAATTCCCTGATTTTTATAAAAATATATTATCAATATAACTTCATGCTTATAAATATTTCAAACAATACTTACCCTTTAACTTTCCCTTTTTAGCTGGTATTGCATTGAGAAAGAAATAATTTACAATTTGATAATGAATAACGATATTGCAACATACAAAAGATACATAACATAAATAAAAAAACATACAACATAAATAAACACAATAAGTTTCGAATATTGAAAGTTTTTACACTATCTTGTGAAAGTGATTGAATTTCAATGATGTGTATATAATAGCGACTAAATTTCAAACATAAATGCTGTTATTAAAAATAATATACATCATCATGCATGTTATTGGGTTTTCAAATATATCTTTATAGTCTAAAAAAATGAAAGAGTTTCGATTGAAAAAAGTCATAAGTATATATAATAATTCTAGAGTATGTTTAAGACTTTCATGCGTTTGTGAAGAAAAATACAGTTAACATTTAAAGGAATTACTCCATTAATTTTTTTTTTAAAAAAAGAATGTTTTATTTTTGTCAGTTAACGATTAAAATTAATTATTAAATATCTCCCCTTTACTTATGAATCACATACCACAAACATATTCAAAAACACATACCACACAACTTCAGTTTTTGACAATGTCTTTATCAAGTAAACGAAAACTATTCATTCATTTTTTTATTAAAAATATTCATATTAAAACACAAATATGAAATACAAGATTTTAATTTATTTACCATAGCATCTCTTAGGTTTCTTTTTCCAACGTATACTAATGTATTTAGTGATACAGAAAAGCATAATATCAAACACATTTACAAAAATGTTGCGTAATAACGAAATTTATAATTCTCATTAATTAAATATTATTTCTATATAATTATTTCAAATTTTATTCTTACTAACTTTTATGAAACATGTATCAATATTTGTTTCTAAGCCATTAAATTTTTAAAGCTTGCCATAAAATGACATTCTCAGTGTATACTAGAATACAAAATTCAAAATAAGAGGTTGAAAGTTTTACAACGCGAAAGGCATATAGTGCACAAAAATTCAACACGTGTACATCTAAAAGCATTTTGTCTTCAAACTTTTTCGAAGCTTTAGTTTTTGCAACGTTTTTTGTTGGAGAAACTTTGAAGAGAACACGTTTTAGATGAGCACTTATGTATGCGAAAGACACCTCGCAGTAAAAATAAATGGCTTTTTTCGCGTCTCTGAGTCATCAACTCTGTTTTAGTGTCTATGTCCATGAGCTCCACCTTAAAAATTTCTAAAACATTACTGTTCGCCACGAATTAACTTTATATCAAAATAGTAGTTCTTTTCGTATTACCAACAATTTTAAAAATTACAGAAAATGTAGAGGTGATTGATTTTAATATATATTTCATTAAGAATGCTAACATCCCATTTTTACGAAACAAACAAGAGAGTATCGCAAAGCTTTAATTATAAATAAATTAATCGATATATCTGTATATAATTCATTCTACATATTAATGGATTTTTTGGCACACAATATTGTAAATTATGGCTATTAATATTGATTTGTTTGGTTCGGAACTTTGAAGATTGAAGTAACCAACAGTATCGTAAAGTTTCAATTATTATTCAAGGGCATCGTAAAGTTTTAACTGTCACTAAAAATAATTAAATTTTAGTTATTATTCTTGAGATTTCATTGAATGCAAATATTATCCTAGGCTATGCATTTATCTCAGCGCTTCTTGATCTTTTGAAGGCCATCTTTGTAAAACTAGGCAGATTGAACTCTTATGTTCTACATACTACTGTACAATCTACAGCTTTAAGAAACCAAACTAGACTTGTAATTTGCAACATTATTTACAAGGAAATCTATTAATATGTGGAATAAAATTTATTCTGATGTATCACAGTTATTTTTAGTAATAAAAACTTAACAGTAATTCCCCGTAGAGACACTAATCAAGAATTCCCATGTCTATACAATATATTTTAAAACAGGTTGCACGAGAGAATTCTCTATGAAAACTTAAAAATGCTTTTATTTCATTTTAATGAAAATAATTAAAATGAGGAGAGCAATCTTGAACGATAAAAATAGAACATTTTCCCAATTTTTATTAGGCTAAATAGAATAGATATTGCTAGATGTTTTACTTATTTACTTATTATATTTATATTACTTATTTTACTTATGATATTTAATTCCAGAATTATACTTCAAAATTTCAAATGTTAAGACTCTTTGTTCCATAATATTCTGTGATGAGATTAAAAATAATTTATTCATAAGTTAACCATTCCAGAAGAATGTTTAATATTCTCCCTCTCAAGATAAAGGAAAGTCATGAGTAACTCACCAACAGGATCACTGTCTTTGCTTCCATCTTCATCTTCCTCCTCTTCATCCGTGCTCTTGTTGTGCATGTTCTTCATCTTTTTCCTCTTGGCAGTTCTTTTACGAGCTGAGCGACAAAAACAAATCTTAAAGACACCGAAATACTCTTAAATCATAAATGTTACAAAATTAAGTCAGATGCAAAACAAACCTTCAATTATATGAAGTTTCTCTTCTAAAGTTGTTCTTTCTTCTGCTAAAATAACTTCCTCTGAAAATAAGAAAAAATAATATTGAAAATTTTTATAACACGCTTAATGAAATAATTCAAATCACTGTAATCTCTCTCGATCTGGTATGCATTGCCTCACTACTTTTGTAAAACGCGGTATTATTACTTAACGAATTCTTAGAGGAAGTACATAAAAGTCCCAGCCACAAAAATTCATTTCTTGTTAAAACGATTAAGTAATCCGATATAACTTTGTTAAGTTACAATTAAGAAATCTGTAATTATATTTTATATATAAATTGCATTTATATAAAAATTATGTTATTTTAAGATTTTTTGTGGAAGTTAGATTTTTTTTATATGAAAGTTATATTAAGATTTAAATCAAAGTTTTATTGATATTTATATGAAACTTGTACTAAAGTTTATGTAATAGGAAAAATGAACATCATTAATGATCATAAAAATTATAAACAGATATTTTTATTGTTGCGAATTTTTCAACACAATAACATGTTAAGTGAATGTACTACTTTTTTATTTTCCACTATTACAGGAAAAAATATTTATTGTATCAGTTTATTTATCTTTGGAGGCATTATGCGGTCAATTTGTATACATTTTTAAAGTAAAATTATGTAGTGAATCAGTTTTAATAGACTCACAATATATTTTAATTTAAAGTATCTTACTAGATTTCCATTGAAAATTTTATAAAAATAAAATAGATAATACAAAAAATACAACTTTATATTATCATAGTTTGAGAGACATAATAAACCGTTACCATAGCGAAAACAATCATATATCATTATTACTTTCGCATTACTTCGAATATCATTGATGGTACAGAAAAGTCTAAGCAATAGTTCTAAGCAACAATTTGTTTCCACAGAGAAGACAAAAAGAACGTTTTTTTGGAGACCCATTTAGACTGATATGTTTATTTATTTGAATTCATTAATTCTTCCACGGTATTTTACCGAGTTGTAAATCAACAAAGCAGTTAACAAATATATTTGATACTTTTATTAAAAATACTGAGGATATATTTAGTTCAGAATAAAAAAAAAACATAAAGCTAAAAGCACATTTAATTTTGACATGCATTTGCTCACTCAAATCTAAGTTCACAACGTAAAACTCGTATTCTGTTCCAAGATTGATTGATTCTTTTATTAAACGTCACACTAATGAACCACACGATAGCTATTAACATCAAACCTCGTAATTTTGAGTTTCGGTCAACTGATGAGGTTAAAATCTGAGCTGACATCCCACATTCCAAACTTCTACATCGTACCAATGTAAGGATATGCAGCTTCGACAGATTTACACGTGTATCAGCCTGCTATTCGGCGGGCCTTTAGTGGAATCAGGGCTCGAACTCGCCGGTTAGAACCATGACCACTCACTTACCACGGCTACTAATTTGCTTCAAATATGATTCAACATGAATGCATAAATTGAGTTTACTATTCAATTTTATAAAGTGATTAAAAGATAAAGAGTTAGTCACTGTTTGGATTTATTCGACGAGATCCAAATCCTGCTAAGCTGAGCCACATATTAGTATAAACTGTAATCTACACAGAAAAATGTAAGTAAAATATAACAACTTGTTAACCAAAAGGAAAGTCAAAAATAGAGAAGGATCTCTAGGGTACCCAGGGGTGCACCAACCTTATTTACCAAATAAAGAAAATTCCATCGTAAAGAAAAAACTTCTACAATACCTCGGCGTCGTGATATCCGTATTTATCTAAATAAAATAAGCCACTGAAAAATAACAAGAAAAAGGCCACTTCATTATTTTCCATTCATCATTCTTGGAAAAAAAGTAACTGGATATCTCTTTGGCATTTTTTATTTGTTATTTCGTAACTAGACAAGATTTTTGTTTCATAAAAACTCTATTAAGCTCCTTGTTTCGATGTAAAAAAATATTAAATATGTCACTTCACGAAAATTCCTATTAGTATAAATTAGTTATTGTCACGATAAAGTTGCTTGTTGCTAGTTTCAAAACCATTTATAATAGTGACTTTAATTAAATTTTCATTCGCAAATTGTTTTGATGACGAATAACGTATATGGTTCATTTATAAGGGAATATTCTAAAGTGATTACAACAAAAAATAAGATCAAAGTAATGAAAAATAAATATATTTTCTTGCCTGCTTTACATATCCATTCCACATAACCATTCAGTTCTTTTTCTAACTGTTGCTGTCTTCTAATTTTTAAAAAAGTTTGTCTATTTTCCACTCTTTCTCTCTCTTTAGCAAACTCACTGAAAACAAAACAAAAAAATCGGTTATTTACGAATAATATATAAAATTCTTTTAAAAATAGTTTTCAGAAAAATTCAACATTATTTTTTTAAAATCAATTTTGTAAATTTGAAGTGCATTAGAGATGATAAAAATTTTTAAGATAAATTTATACAATGTTGAAGTTAAAAATCGTAATTCGAAAAAATAAAAAAAAATAAGGAAGAAAGATTGACATGGCTGTTCCAGTAAAAGAATAATTAACATACATTTCACTTGGTATCATATATATATACAGACAAACATGGAGTAAATAAATTTTTTTCAATATAATATATTTTTATAGTATTCACCAATTGAAACATCACAGACTTAATTAAGCCGTCATATATTTATATCACCAGAAATAAATTTGACTGATCAGATTTACATTTTATATAAACAAGTGTAGTAATTCTTTCACGGCGCGTAAATGAAAACCCTTTAAATAGATCCATAAAATGCGTTTGAAATAGATATTCATCCCACATTCTAAATATGCAATCGGCTGTTTTTGAGACAGAATAATTTTAACAAAAACTTAATAGAAATTTATGGTATCTATAATTTTAGAGGTAATTATAATTTATTTCCATAGTTTAGAGTACATTATTTGAAATAATGTATTTGAATGTTGACGTTGATAGAAATAACAACACATACATAGGCTTTAGAATATTTAATTTCCTTTCCTCTAGAATAAATTCGTATGATGTGTGACATTGAGTTATTCGCTATTTTCTGTTCACTAACCTTAAGGACTTTTATTAATTAGAATTTCATTTAATTACAATTTCTTCCCAGCCAAAATGAAACGTGATTAAGTAAATTAGATAAAGATGGAAATGAAGTGATTTAGATATAATGATAGAAAAAGGACATAGAATTTATGGAATATGAGAGGAGATAGAAGATAAGGACTTGCTATCAGAGGAATGTTATTCGGGTTGAAATTCTTCGATTAGTTTGGTGGATCGAAGAAAGTTCAACTAAAAATATTAAGTTGCGTAGTAACTTTTGAAGAGAGTTGTTAAATTAAGTGTTAATGAATTGGTAAGATAAGATTTCTTATTTAAATCATAAATTAGTATTATGAATTAGTTTGGAATCCTAGAGAGGTAGACATTAGATATTCAACAATGGTAATAAATAAATAATTTTGTTTTGTTCTTGAGTGTCTTCAATTGGAGTTAAGCAGTTTTTGTCTAGCATATTACATTGAGACATGGATAATGAAGGGCCGACGTCACAAATGGAATCTGATAATTTAAGACCTCGTGAATTGAATTGATTTCTAAATTGATCTGAGTTAATGCCTTTTTCTGTTTTATCAATGGTATACCCTTCCGTTATTGATGCCTGTTGTTTAGTGATTTCCAAATTTTTTTACCAAACTATAACTAAATTCTAGATGTGGCGATTAAAGATAGTTCAATGTCTTGGAATCTCTTGGTATGGCATCTTTCTCTGCCAATTTAATAACAACTGGACTTTTTCAAATCTTTCGAATTGTTTCACTCAATATATACAACTAAATATATTTATTTTCTCATATTTTTATAATGTTTGGATCATTTCAAATTTAAACTCTTCCTGGTTTTGAATTGCAGTTCTTAAGTATTTTATAACAGTTAAAAGTATTATTTGTCATTCATAAAATCTTTTATATCATTCTAAAGATGCTCACTACCCACAGCTACAGACAAATGATGTACCTGCTTAAGAAATAAATTTATTCAGGAATCCCCGGTTTTGATATGAAGCACCATGGTGACATCTGGTTTCTGTTACCTCAAGCGCGTTAACGTGAATTCGTGTAAATGGTAGGATCACTGTATGTAAAAATCAGTGAAATCGTGGATAAATAAATGTAAGAAAAAAATTAAGTCAAAATTTTATTTAAGGTTGTACTAAATGGTATAAAATTATTCATAAATATAAAAATATACAATTTATAAAGACTTAAGGCTCTTAACCAAGGTACCTATGTAATGATCGATATATTAAGTACCATAGCTACTTACCTGTATATAAGACCAAAAGAAGCATTCACGTCTTAAGATTTTATAAATTATGTGTTATTTTATATTAAAAATATACCTTTTAGTCCATCTTTTAAGACTAAAACGCAAATACGTGAGCAATACGTGTGTGCGCAATTTCAACGCAATTGGACGTTGTTAAGTGAAGGTCCTGCTCCCCTCCCCCTTCCCTCCCAAGTTCATCACTACTTGAGCATACTATAGTATTATATTGTGACTGGATCTATATATGTATGCAAAATTTCAACAAGATCTAATGATTAAAAGGGAATTAAAATTCGAGTACAAATTTTGATCTGGAAAAACTACATATGTACATAGCAAGTTAAATAAAAAAATCCTTATAAGAACAGACGTCATCAACTGAATTCCAGCCTTGACAAATGAGAAGTAGTTACTTACCCACTAAGAACACCGAGAACTAAGTTGAGCATAAAAAACGATCCCAGAATAATAAGAGGTACAAAATAGATCCAGTTGAAGTTACTTCCAAGCGCATCGTTAGTCTGAAAGAAACGGATACTTGTTTAGCATTTATAACAAAATTTCTGCAATGTTTATCCCAACATTTGAAACATAAGATTTCAAAGTAAAACGTTTGGCAACCTGTTTTAAGAATCACCAAAAATTTGTCAGTACTGCCATTTAGCATCCTAAACTGGATTTTAAACTACAAAGTTAATATAAATTAACATTAATTTTTTCGGCAAATGGTTCCGTAATTTTTAACTTTAAAATGTTTTATTGTTTAACAAAAGTTGAATATTATTGTTTGTTGAAAGCAAAATAGTAAAATATTTAATGCTTCCACATTGAAACAAAGGTAACGAAATGAGTATTTTATAACAACATATTTCAGTTTTGAATTACTCAGGATTTAAACTCGCATTTATATTAATATCAATAATTAATAACTTAATTAAAAATAAAATTTATTGAAATCCTTTTGATTGCAATTATTTTCTATGATCGGTTTCTTTTAATTTTTATAATTTACAGTTATTTGTTCTCTCTATAACTGTTTTGTTTCACTATTGTTGAATTTTTATGTTAAACTCAATGCATAAATATATATTTTTTTCATTATTTTTAATTTTTTGTCTCGTTGTTATATTCACATCATGTGCATTGGTTAACTAATAATAAAGTATAATTAATTTTTCTAGAAGCAATTCTTTAGTAGAAATTATATGATGCGTGATTGTGATGGTTTAGTAACGTCGAACTAAGAAGCAACAAAAGAGCTATTGGCAACAAAGTTTCGTTGGCGACATTTTCTTGTTTGAATTTTTAAATTTTTGTCAGGTGACGAAGACGACACCTGAGCTTGAACCTTCTCCTCTCCAAACTTCCGCATTACTTCAACGGGAGGATTTGAGACCTTGACCAGATTTGATGGGCATCAGCCCCGTTCTATGTTGGAACTTTAATAGCATCAGGACTCGAACCCATAACTCGATGAAAAAAATGTCGCGATTCCAAGCCCATGAATTATATGAGGCTACTAGTTTCTTAATATTAGCAGTATTACATAAGAAATACAGTTATTGCAATAAAGTTTTATTGCAATAACTGCATTTCTTATTTAGTAATTATACCTTGCACTTTTTTTACGATGCAAGATTAAGATGTAGCTATTATTTTAAGTCCGAGTTAACTATCGCTCAATATTAGAAATAAAAGAAAAAAGTCTGATGCTATTCGCCAATCAAACGCAAAAGAAATAAATTTATTTAAATTGATCTCACCCTTGAAGCAACATAAAGGTTTCAGATTTTGTAATTTTGAACCGCTGTCTGGTGACGATACCAGAAAACTGGTTCCTCAATCTCCTAAATAACTCAAAACGCCACATGAGGATTTTGAAATCCTGCATAGACCAATAGCTCTAAGCGATGGTTTTTCGTGAAACCGAAACTCGATTTCGCTATTCATCAAAACTCTGGCCAATGCTACAGGCAAAAAATTGCCCTGATATCCCCTCTTCCATAAAGAACTATTCTGAAATGAAGCTGTACCGACAATTACTATGTATATATTTACACACATTATGAATAGCTATACCATACAATTGATATTTCAATTTAAATGAATTAGGTATATCTTTTAATTTGACATTAAATATATTTTAGAACTTAATAAAAAAAAAAAGACTCAAAAAAGATCAATTTTTAACTTATTTTTCCTATTGTTATCATAAGAATAATTTTATAATAGCAAAAATAAGAATAATTATGCACAGCTTTCTGATATATTACAACTCTCAAGGATGAAAAATTCAGATAGTAAGTGAATTGATATAACTAATTTAATTTTCATATCATTAAGTGAATCGTGCTACTGTATAATTAATACGCGTAATGTTATCAAAGAAAAAAAATTAATATCTGGTTAATAAATCTGCAAAATTTTACTTATTTTGAAAATCAAGGATACAAGTTAGAATTGTTTCCTTTTCCAAAAGTATACGATTTACATTCTTAACGTTTTGATTAACCGTATTTACTAACCTTTAAAACTAACTTGACAGTGACCTACTTTCACTGCAATGGTCGATTTCACCCCTCTCCTCCACAGTGTGAAAAATGATTCAGTATCCAAATGCAATTGATTCTTTTAAAACAGGCATTCGACGGTTCGGCACGATCTATATTCCGGCACCGATCGAGATGTTCACTATCAGAATGTGTGTGGATTCGGGAATTTGTTGACCTTGACCACCCGGTCTCGACACGGCGCTGCTCGTCAGTGTTTATCTTTACTGTCAGTTTTCATTTCAGTTCAATATTTCTTGCTTTCCAGCTAGTTACATGCAACATTTACACATATTACGACTGTGTGCGTAAAGTCAATTGCATAGTAAAATGTTCTCGAATTCCAATAAGTGTTTTGCAAGTGTTAATAAAACTAATAAATGCAAGCACATGACTTTGATAACTCGTCACAACTTGTTTTAACTATCATTGTATTGTATTAATTTTTCTTTCGTGCTATATTGTTTTCATTAACACAAGAACGTTTAATGCTTGAATTTAATTTTGTAGTTGTCAGAATTAAGACGAAATACTTTGTCGGATATCTATATCGTCTGCACAAGCTCGGAATGTACTTAAACACGTTTGATACACGATTAAGAATCGCTTACTGCAAAGACATTTGTAACTGTCTTACGATGTTGATAGACCTGCCACAGGAGAAGTGTACTCACCCAGTATAAAATGGCCGTCCAGCCTTCCATGGTGATGCACTGAAATACTGTCAACATGGCAAAAAAAATATTATCAAAGCTAGTGATGCCGAAATTGGGTCCGATCCAACCCTCATCGCATTGTGCTTCATTTGGATCACAAGTATAGGCCCCACTGGGGATTTTGTCGGGGTCATGTGTCATGTAACAAGGGGTGGTTTGGTCCCCCTCAGTAACAATTTCGTCTGCAGGCAGAGAAAAAAACATTAATTTCAACAAATAATGTAAAAGAAATAATTCTAAACAATGAAAAACAAGGCTAAGAATAGGACTATTATATATTTTTTAATAGAAGCCCATCCGAGTATGAGCCGAGAATGCTTTTTTCCACTCTCAAAAATCTATCCAAAATTCAAATCCCATATATAAACTAAAATAGGGGGGAGGACATATGATTGGAGATTTCATCTGAAGTAGTTGTTCGGTCATTTAAAAAGTGTTGCATCAGTAACTGTATGGATTAGAGATGAGCGTTATTTCACGTAATAGGACTAATAATAGTGTTACGTGTTTAGAACCTATTCTATCTGTAATATATTCCACACAAAAACCTATTAGTTTTGATACTTCTTATGACGCTTATTTTACAACTTTTTAGACGCCACTCGAGTAATTCCAATTCGTAACTTTTTTTTATATCACATTGGAATGTAAGTCGTAATTGATTTAGTAAAATGTAATTAAAAATAATATGATAATATAACATATTGAAAAAAGTAAGAGGTTATATGAACACATATTCTGAAAGTAACGGGATAATGGAACATATTATCAGACAGAAACTAATATGCCGGAACCTGTTACTTAAAAATAACCGTTCGGCACCCTTCTAGTATGGATGGTAGCGATGATTATTTCACGCATGATGAGGTCAAAAAGTTTAGTATGGATAGTGCTGAAAATGAGTATGATATGCATTCAGACATACTAATGAATGAAAAGAAATTAGATAAATGATTAGATTTCTTGGAATTGAAACTCTTTCTTTTCCTTTTCGCATAACGGGTTGCATTCAAAAATACCCAAAATCTAAGTTAGAAGGTTAAAGCAATATTTTTCTCTCATTGTTATTTTTTGTGCGTATTATTTGTGGTATTCTTTCATAATTTCCTTTGTAAGTTTTGGTACTTTTCCGTTTACCGGGCGCAAATTTCATCAACGTCAGATTTTTCGTCTAAACGATGACTTACCAAACCAGTAATAAAAACCTTTCAAAAATAAAATAACGCTTTGCATAAAAATAACAATCATTTCGTTCAGAATTATTTTATCAAAAATTAAAGAGATAAAAATTTTCTACACTTGGCGACTTATCGCTTGCGAATGTCTAGAGAAAAAGCACATACATTTCTTGCCAAGAAGCGAATTCATATACCATCCAATCCTCATAATTTATCTTAGAAAAAGTTCCAAAAACTCTCGGCTTGTTACGGAAATATATTATAATAGGAAATAAACTGGGGATGTGTTTAAAAATGAATCAATATTAAATTTAGTTATCTTTTGGCCTCACTAACATATAGAAAGAATCACATTTTGTTACTACATTTTTATTTTTATACAGCTCATTTTAGTTTGTATCAGCACATTTTTCCTGCTATAAGTACTCTAATGGACCATGTACATTTAACGTTAGATATGAGAGCGAAAAATGGATATTCTCATAATACCTTTGTATTTTAAAGATACTGTATAATAAGCGGGTATTTATGTCTTAGAATCAAATGAATTTATATGAAAATTCAAATATTCTTGCTCTGAAATATTTGGTTCCGAGTATGAATTTCGCAGCTCTTAAATCTTCAATGAAGACTGCCTTGAATCACAGGTTTTTTTATACAACTTATAACCATCACGTGAAATATTTCTCGTCACACAAAAGTAGAGTAAATTTCTAAGTAAGGTATAATTAAATTTTGTAAAAATTTATATTTTGGCTGATATCTGTTTCTGAAACGATTTTATACATAAAAAAATTCTTGATTTTAAATAAACACTTGATCTAGTTCTATGTTTAAAAGTTTCTTTTATTGAATCGACTTCTCAGGGGCGTAAGGGGGGGCAGGGGATGACCCGGACGGCTCAGAGCACTTCTGTCGTGCTTATTGCAATTACCTTCTATCTTCTGTAACCCTCTCATTCGTCAAAAGTGATGAGTAATTAAAAATAAATGTTAATAAAAATAGTGCATGAACTTTTTGGGGAGAAACTTTTACCAAACCGTTGCTCGTATCATTATAGAAGAATCAGCACTAGTATCGCTACGAAAGCTATAATGGAAAACACAAAAAAAAACTTTATTTCTCGAAAAATTCAAAAATGTAGGTACTATGGTACTATAGAAGTAGTAGTAATGCTATAGTACTTACAAAAGTGTGGGTACTGTAGCTCTATAGTAAGTATTTAGCAATTGGAAACTAAATAACACAAAAAATAAACAAGAAAGAGCTTATATTTGTCTGTTTTATCCGTAGGTCTTTTAGAAAGGATTTTACAATTTAACAGTCTTCATTATCATGAGAAACTTTTACAAACGAAACAAATACTTTCTACCCACAATGAAAGACATTTATTAGCATTTTAAATGTAGCAAAGTAAATTTAATTTTCTTGGGGTGTAAAACATTTAAAATTGAATTACACATTTAAGGTAATCTAAAACAAATTATTGAATGAAATACTTATTTTACAACAAAAATATTCCTTAGTATGTTTATAAAATGACTTCACTAAATATGTGAAAAAGAAAGGAGGGAGAAATACTTACATCTATCCACTATACTGAAACAAGTTTTATGAAGAGCACCACTGTAAAATTCAAGGCCTATAATAGCAAATATTACAATGGCAAAAAGCACCAAGAGGCCGATTTGGAGTAGAGGTGCCATTGCCTTGATGATAGACTTGAGAACTACCTGAAGACCTGCGGAGAGACGCGACATCGCAAAAAGAAAGTTATCCATTACATTTCATCAATTTCTACCAACACAATACATCAACAAAAAGTAATAAATGTGTAGTCTGTCCAATAAATACGCGAACTAGGCGGCCATGGTAATGCGGCCATGGGTAATTTCCATCGTGACGTTGAGTTGTTAGCGTTTTTCTCTTCTCTAACCTTGGGTACATTTTGTAATTTGAATTGCATGAAGTAAAATCCATTCAAGTGAAATATAAGCTACGCAAATTAGATGAAGGTGAGAAGTGTATGAATCGATGTTAGGATAATGATACTTAAGCGAAAAACCGTTGAAAATAAGGGTGGATAGCTGATAGTGAGTAGTCGGTAGTTGCTTGTATGTTGGAAGTTGTAGAAAATGGCAGTAGCTAATCTTCTGAGATTAAAATAAAAAAAAGAAGTGATTACTGCATGGAGTAAGAGGTAAAAGGCGTCGAAACTTTAGTACTTATGAAGTACTTCACTCGGCGTTGAGGATTCAAGCGCGTTGAAAAAAAAATAATGAAGAGATAGCATTAATTAAAATAATTGTTAACAAAGTGATTCAGTTTTCTTCTGAAATCTCTGCATTAATTTGAGAACTTATTGTTGTTTCAGTATTACTTTAATTATTGAGTATGTCAACCAAAGGAGGATTAATAATGGAGCATAACGCACCGAGCAGTGCGTTCACTATAATCTAATCATCCGTTAGTACTCATCCGACCAATGAGACTGGTTTTGCGATTGCCGAACGAAAACTTGTACTTGCCAATAGGCGAATCACAATTCAAACGTCCACGATGTGTGTGTGTGTGAATTAAATTTAATGAAATCGTCTGTTCACACGACTCTTCGTAGAGATCCTCGAACGGTTTGAGGGATCATGTGCGTCGATTGTGGCCAAATTCTTGTCGTTGCGAAGGCTGACTTATGCATCACGACAATGGCCCTTCACATTCTGCTGTGATTGTTCGCGAGTTTTTGGTCAGAAACTCGATCCCTGAGCTTGATCATCCTTTCCAAATCTGGCTTCATCCTATTTTGTCCAGTTTCCTCAATTGGGAGGCTGTTGAGACAATAAAACGAGAAACAACTGCACAGCTTAACTCCTGAGGATTTGCATGGATGTTTCGAAAAGTGGAAATAACAGTGGAACAAGAACATTGGTTCAAATGGAGAGTACTATTAAGAATATATAATTGTTTAACCTTAAACTTTGTTCTATAAAATAATTATAACCACATTTAGCGTATTTGTTGGACAAACTTTGCTTAGACATTTTGGGAAACTTTCAGTGGTTAGAATGTAATTTGTGCAGCAATTTGTTTATAATGTCATCAATTAACAAAATTTCTTGTAAGGAGAAAACGAACATAATGAGGCAATCAATCTTTAATTTAAAAGTTGAGATTTTTCTGTGCTGATTCGATAATAATAAATTGCGAGGAAATCACTTTCCCTCAAAGAGGAAATGCATTTTCTGGGTTCCTTTTCGAATGGATTTACGGTGCTCCTGCCTTTAGGATCTTAAATCATCTTATGTTCCTTGTTGCTGATTTATGTTCAAAATTATTAATTACATAATAATTGTTTACAGTTTGTGTGTGTTAGCAGGATATTGTTATAGCTAAGTAAAAATGACTATATTGTAACCGAAGTATATTTTTTTCTGAATTTTATTTACTGTTGAAAAAATTACTTTCTCTCACATTTTTTCTTCAACTGTGATGACACTGTATATATTTTAACTTAGTGTGAAACCTATAATTTGAAGTGATGGTGTTTTAATTTAGATCGTTATATTTTCGAATAATAATATTTGATATGAGGGATATTTAATTCTTAACACATTCTTACAAAAACGAATAAGTAAGAACGGAATTAGCGACAAAAAAGGGAAAATAGCCATAAACAATTTTTTTCCTAGAAATTGTCAGATAACATATTTTTGTAAATACGAATTTAATTTCCTAAAAGGACTTTTATTATGAAAATATCGGGGATAACTAGAACAAAAATGACACATTTGATACTCACTGAAACGAAAACAGTCATACGACAGTGAGTTCTTGTCTAAATAACAATAATCTCTCTCTGTACAAATGTTAACCAATACACTATTGTTATATAAAGCAATGTATAGAATACATATTTTAGCAACTTAGGAATAGAACTAAGTTATTTTAATCTATGAATTGGAATTTATGGACCAGAAGGAACGCAGTCCATGAGATATAAATAAGAGGAAATATTTAATTTCAAAATGCTTCTGAAGTACTTTCCGGATAAACAAATATCATGGAGATATTTCTCATTTAGAGATGTTGCTCATTTATACTTCATAAGAGAAACGTCCTAAAGATATTCTTCGATTCTCAGAGATCTATCAGAAAGATATATTAAAGACTTTTGTTATTTAAAAAGATCTTATTTCAAGATACTTATTTTCCACCAATCAGGAAAATGAAATAATTCATAACAGATTTAATTAATAGCTTTTCCATGACTCCTCTTAATATACGCCAGGATACCTAATTCGCCATTTTGTCAAGACATTTAGGCCTAAAATAGAAATAGGCATGAGCAGAATTTAGTATGAAAAGCTTCTTCACCACAAAAAATGGCGCTAATCCGGACGTACACAATATTAGGTCTTCATCTTTTACCCATACATAAAATCTTATTTTGCATTTCAATCACGGATTACTATCGACAGATGTCATATGGGCAAACTATTCGGGGTTATTCTCTTCGACTATAATAAGGGTTTATATTTATATGTGAGTTCCCAGCTTTCTGCTAATCAAATGAAACGTGACTATGCAAATGAAGAACAACTTTAGAAGAATAAGAATGAAATTTGATAAGTTAGTATAAAAACGATACAGAACTGAATTGAAAAATAATGTTATTGTAAAAAGAATGGTGTTGTGTAATGTTCGCGGAAGTCTTCTAGCATGGATTTTGTGAGAGAAGGACTTAACGCTGTCGGAGCAGTTCAAGGAGGTACTCTCGGAGTATTCCGGTTCGCTTATTCTGTGAGAGATTATAGAAGTTATTAGTGCTCGTAGGTAAGGACTTAACTGCGGAGAGCCTCTCCCTTATTTGAAGATTAATAAAAGTTATTTTGGATGTAATTGACTACTTAAATTAATTTGTCTGGGCTTGAACTTAAGTTGAAATTTAAATCTTGTAACTATAATAGCATTTAAGATGATAGACGAGACGGGTTATAGAATAATGCCACACATAATTTGATTTTTTCAAATGAAGTTACTCGAAACAATCAAAACCGGAGTCTCATAGAAAATGAGAAGAGCGTTTCATGGGAAACGGAATAAAAAGCCAAAGACAAAAGGCAACTGAAATACACGCCTTTAGTTTGTTTTTTGAGCTAAGCAAAGAAAAATGTGACGTCTCGTCATATGTACGCTTAAGAGATGTGTTATTATAACAAAGTTCCCGCTGATTTGATGTACATTAAAACCTTGTTCTGTAGCATTAACATAATTTTTCTTCTTTGGTCTATGAGGTTTATCACAAATATTGTACAATATTAATAAGATAAACTGTAATTTTATTTATTGTTTTTTTATCCTATAATTTTAAACATGTTCTTTAGGGCATTGCATAAAATAATTACAGTTGTGAAATCCTTTTTCCCCCAATTTTTCCGTGATTCACCTTAAAACATAACATCTAAGAATTATTTTTATAGTATTAGTAATAGATTTGTTTTTAGTTTGAATAGATTAATTATATATATACAAGCTTACAAGCTGTGATAAATTATGCTGTTAAATTTCTACTGGAACAATTTGTGACAAACGGCGTATTATTTGTGTATGAAAGCCAGCAATATTTTCTAAAAATCGATTTTTCACATGTGTAGTTATTTCTGATAGATGCAGGCGATATTTGTTGAAAATGTCACACAATTTGTTGAAACAATCACATTACATTATTATTATTATTATTATTTAATTTGCAGAATAGCAACAAAAGGCTGTTTTTTTGGGGAATACTTTATTTATTTGAGTTAGTTGCTCTAAAAAGTTTAATAAAAGTAATAAAATATAAAAGTGCTTGTTAATTCTTAGTGATTTTAGTAATCAGCATCAGCATATATAATCAGAATATATTGTATACTTTTTTACTGGGTAGTAAATATGTCAAATTGCAAATATGAAAAAGCGTAATTATGTTCATTTTCTCCTTGTCTATTTTCTACGCATGAACAACAAGAGATATTTAAATTTTGTTTGAAATGCACAGTGACATAAGGTTTTTGTATTTTAAACATAAGGTTTTGTATTATGCAACATAGTTACAGACTGAAATAGAAAACTAACAAAATAATTTTATATTTTCGGATATTTTATTAAAGGATAACTAAAATTTAGTCGACATATATTACAGACAAATATTTAAAAAAATATTTTGGAAGTATTCTTTCAAAGTGTTTTCCTAAATTTTGATTAAAAAAGAATTTTACAATAGTGATGATTCTGAAAGTTTTTGTGTCTGTTAAACATTCGAAAACAAAGTTTTATTTTTTACTTTGCTGATACAGATATTTTTCATGAATATTTTAGACGTTTGATGATTTTTACATAGTTGATAGTATACTTTCGGATTAATGTATCTCTACTGGTAACTCAGTTGGGAAATTTTGTCATAGATATTTTTAAAATTTTTAAATTACATTAAATTACAATGTCTATCTCTAAATTTTAAACTGTTTGTTAATTTTTGTTAAATGAGTTAGAAACTTATGATTTCGACAAAAATGTGAGTGAACTTAAATATTTTTATGATGTTTATATATAAGGAAATAAAATCTAGTTATAAATTAAAAAAAATTGAGGTTGTATGTCATTTCGAATTTCCATTTTTATAAAATGATACTGTTTGATGAGTTATCTAAATTATATATGGTCTCGATTGAAAATTTTTAAATATTAAAAAAATTATAAGTAGGATAATTTTTTAAGATTTTCCAACTGTACTAAGTATTTTGATATTATTTATAAAAACATATTTAGGCTTTTTACTAAGAGTAAGCCAAATTTTGATGAATAAATGTATCATGAATATTATTAGAAAAATTACTGACATTAATAACTTGCAAAACTTTTCAATTTAGTGAAATTAAATATATTGCAAAATGCAATTGATGTACTTATTTATTCATGGGAATGTTCTCAATAGATTAAAAAGTTCTCCTAAGTATCGTTTTGATTTATTAAATTTTAATACCTTTTTAAAAAGGAAATTTATGTTCTTAAGACATTAAACATAAATTAAATTTACCAGTAACTATGTTGCATAATTTGCATTCTAATGCACTTTGTTATATTTTTTAACATCACATGATTATATTTTTAATCAGACAACATATAAAGATACATTATAAATTTATCTTTCATGATAATATCGTTAAGGATATATTTAATTAATATTTCTGCATAAGAGAAAAATGTTGATATAGTGATGCAAAATTAAAGCTATTTTACTCAATTATCTGTGAAAGTCGAATATTTAGTTTTATACGCTATTAATGACACAAATTCTTTGATGTGAATTTAGAGATTAAAAAATATCTATATAATATCAGCTTCTCTTGGAAACATAAAACACTCTTCATTAGTTTTAATAGGAGCTTTATAATCAATTTAAAATTATGGAGTCAAATTTTTCCAAGAGAATAATGTACTTCATCTTGTATGTCATTGATTAACAGTTTCACCAATAATAATAATGTCTTCAAAATGTAAAAGCAGGAAGTTATTTCCAATTAAAAGTGTTATATTTATTCTTAGAATCACAGTGCTAAGACATGACAATTTTATTATTAAAACTGAATCTCCAAATTATTATGTTAGGACTAAAAAACCAAAACAGTTTAATATTTCTCGGCTACTCTATGTTATAGAGTAATGATTTTTTTTATATTACTTTGTTTCTTTTTATCTTTTATAAGTGTAACATGAAGATAATATCATCTACAGAGTGAGGTAGACGAGATAGTGTGTGTAGCTCTTTAACTTTTAATAATTACTTTTTTAAATGACTTTATTTACATTGTTGTTTTAAAGGGAAAAAATGAACAAGATGTCTCAGAAACACAATTTTAAATCTTGAAATTCTTTCCCAATTAAAAGCCGAGAATAAAGTATTATTGTACCCGATAAATTTCTTCAATGAAAGATGCCTTGACTTATTGTTAATTAACGTCTCATTTAAATGTCAAACGAGGGCTACTGGCGGCGGACCATGTAATTTTTAACCTCTGTCAAATGATTTAAACCTCTGCCAGATTTGGCATCCCATCTCCAAACTCCTCACCAAGCAATTATAAGACTTGGAATTTCAACAGATTAAACGTGCTTCTTTTTCGCAATACAGTGGGTCTTTAATGGCAACAGGACTCGAACCCACGACTCGATGGAAAGAGCGCCGTCCACGAGTTTTTGACTGGACTATTGCTGCCTTGAAATACGTGTTAGATGCCTGCTCAATAAACTCAAGATACCATACCGAATAAAACATGTATACTTATATTCCTCAATCAATAAACTTTTGAAGAACAAAAAATGAAGAAATTATAATCAATGCTACATAAAAATGTATTTGAATAATATATAACTTTATGCATCGCAATTTTTTGTCTGAATATACTTTTCGAATATTATAACTCCCATAAGTCTCTATGAAACCTACCAGTTCAATGTACTTTGAAATTTCTAGAGTGGGCTCTATCGCATACCCTTTTCAACTAACACTAAGGGGACTTTTAAATAAATTTGGTCGAATTGAATATCTCTCCCCATAAATGAAACATGACTCATGTAGAATTGACTAGAATTTGTGAAGTGTAGTGAATAGATTTTACGAATTGTGTTTTTAAGAAGCTGAAGATTTCATACTATAATTGGTACTTTAGTTAGTAGAAGAGAGAGTGAGTGAAAGTTATAAATGAAGTAACAGTGATTATATTGACAAGGGTAAGAATGAACATATCACAGCCAGGAAGGAATTGCAGTGGTCAGTGAAACGGAAACTCTCTTCTAAATCCAATAAAAACTCGAATCCGATAGGTTTCTTTCAAATAAGTAAATAGTTCTTGCAGTCGCACTCCCTTAACTCGTGGTTGTCGAGGTCGCGTTTTAAAAACGCGAGTTAAGTGAATAGAGAGCTACAGATTATATATCGAGCGATAGTGAAAATTTGAACATCAATATGAATTTTCTACAAAATATTTACATTATTTCATGAATTTTTTTTATTTATTTTGTAAGTCACTTCTACAAGAAAAAAATATTTGTAACTCTTAAAATTTGACCCATAAAAATGGTTGAATGAACAGCTAAACTCACTGACCACAGGATCCTAAATATAATCTGTTACAAAAAAAAAAAAAATCGAACAGGAGCATTTCAGTTTTCCAAAAAATGATGAATCATATCCAATCAAAACATTCCAATCCAAAAAATATAACTTTAAAAAATTAAAAATTGTCTATCATTTCGTAGTTTCAAATGATGTATCTGAAAAACCCTCGTTTATTAATCTCTGCTTTGTCGGATTGTTATCTTGTCTCTATTGCGAAGAAATTAGCCATTCACACTTTACGATCAGGAAACTAGCAGGTTTTGGTTTTAGAAGAAATTCCTACTCTACCTATGCGCTACTTTTTTTTTTGCTCGCTTTTAATTGCGTAAGCACCATTCGACTCATTTCCTACTAATGTTTCTAGTTTCTCTTTTTTAGATATGATGTGATGGTTTATTAACGTAGTACTCAGAAGCAACACGAGGGCTATTGGCGACGGACCTCGTCATTTTAAGCCTCGGTCAAGTAACGAGGACGGTACCTGAGTTCTCACCTTCCTCTCCAAATTTCTATATCACGCGAACAGGAGGACTTGGGACCTCGACAGTTTAACGTGCTTCAGCCCTGCTACACGGCGGGTCTTTAGTGTCATCAGGGTTCGAAGCCACGACTAAACGAAGCACTGGCCAGAAGTCCTTAACCATGATGACTAGACCACAAGCCCTTGACTACCGCATCCTCTCTCTTTCAAAATATACTTGCTATTTCAAAAAGGAGCTCTATAGCATGTGTATCCCACAACATATAAAAATATTAAAAAAGATTAAAAAATTATATACAAAGTTTTGAAAAGATCAGATTTAGCCACCCAAGGTGCTCCTTTCTTATAATTATTATTAAATTACTCAATTAAATATAAGAATTGAAGCAAACGATGAAATATTGAGAAATGGACAATTAGTTTAGTTTAGTTTTTATTAACGTCGCACTAGAAGCAACACGAGGGCTATTGGCGACGGACCTCGTAATTTTGAACCACGGTCAAGAAACAAGGACGACACCTGAGCTGGCACCCCCCTCTCCTAACATCCACACCACGCCAACGGGAGGACTTTGGGCCCCGAACAGATTTAACGTGCATCAGCCCCGGCTACACGGCGGGTCTTTGGTGGCCAAGGATCGAACCCGCGACTGAACGAAAACCGCCAGCCGCTATCCACGACCTTGACCACTAGGCTACCGCGGCCCCTGAGAAATGGACAATAGTAAACTTTTCCGATATTAAAATTAAAGGAAAAATCAATTATTAAATTGAATATTATATCAGCTACATGTAATTAAAATTAAAGCAAACTATAAATTATTAAATTGAATATATTTAAGTTAAATGTAATAAGACTTGATGCAAATGATAAAAAATTGAAAAGTGATTTAGTACGCCAAAAGTGATCCACTAAAAACAATAGCCCCTTGGGTGGCTAGTAAAAAACTAAAAAAAGACGTTCTAATTTCTGTTCTTAGCAGGTATCTGTTCTTAAACTGAATCTCGTAAAGAGAGGGAGCCATGGTAAAACCATAAATTGACGTGGTCCGATTGTATATTGAAAAGTTAGATTCTGAAGCATAATCCGCAGAATCAGTAGGTTAGGAATTAATTATTGAGTATTTATGGATCTGAATAAAATAACTTGGTTTTTCTTTTTGTGTGACTTTCTTTTCATTGAGCCATTCTTTAGGGATTCATTATGGATGGCTAGAGAAACAAGTAGCGGCATGTTGAAAACTTACGTTGGTGTTTCAGAATCCTTGAATGTAATGTTTGGTTTTGACGAGTCCACCTTGAAAAGGGCCATTCCTTTCCCTATTTTCATTTCTTCAAATGGCACTAAGTGGAGCAATCTAAGGTGCTTAAGCCTCATGATCACGAAACCCACTTAGCAATACTTTTCGGTTATTTCGAAAATATTAGTTATTACGTGATGCGATTGACTTATGTGAGACTCCGGCACACTGCGATATTGAAACTGCATCATAAACTATTATTTCCCCGAAACTAATGCCGAACATCCCACTAAGGAATAAGGATACTCGTAAAACTTCACCATTGTCGGTCCTTTAATAGCCCTTTGAGTGAACGGAAACAAACACTTCCAGATAAAAGAGTAATTTCTATATCATGTGACAGATAAGAGAGATTTTTCTAATTCAAGGAGTTCTTTTTAAAAAATAGTTTTGGCTTTTTTAATAACTAGCGAAACTTGTACGATCAGTAGTCACTTAATTCACTAATATTAACATTCGAAGAGATGCTATTATTATTCTTTACCGTGATTATTTTAAAATATGATTTAAGTGCAATATCTTAGAGTAATGAAGGAAATTCTTCAATTGTTTTCAACGTAAATGTCCAAGGATTCTTTTTTAAGATGCGACAAAGACTCAGAAAAAAATTATAGTTTTTTTTTATTAACTTAATTGTTTATTTACATATACTTCATCAGAAATGTATTCAACACTTGAGAAGAATAACAAAAATTAGATTCTGTTTGTGAGAAAAAGAACCTACTTAAGGTGCAAGTTCATCTACCTTTTAATCGACATCTAAACCTAAATGTAGACATAATTTATAGAAGACGCTAGCGACTATAAAATTCCATTGAAATATTTCCTACATGTACGCTCTCAATTAAATATCGCACATGGTTAGCACAAATGAACGACCGAATGATTTTAAAATTTATATTTTCTAGATATAACGCTATAAGTGGTGCATGAAATTAAAGGAAAATATGCTAAATTTTTTTTTTCCATTATAGATGAATAGATGGTAATTGTATCTATAGAATGCTGTGATTGAAGTTCAAAAATAGCGATAACGACAGAGAAGAGTTTTTGCGTATTAGAAAATGCGAGGATTTTTAATTTTTTTCTGTAAAGCGTGCATTTAAAAATCGCAGCTGAAAGGAAGCATTAAGTCGCAAGAACATTCGACAATGCTATCGATTATTTAAAGATACAGGCTGCTTGTGCAGAAAGAAAAGCAGTTACTGTTTACTCATTTTGGAAGAAACGCGGAGAGGGTCAGGAACACACAGAATTTCGTTCGAAGTTCATGGAACCCTACGACAGCTGCGGTCAAAAATACTATTTGTGACCCGCAGAATCCGAAAACGCTGCAATAACTTTAAGAATGAATTTCTGCATCATTAGGAACCATTGACAGAATGATATTACAGAATGTGAGGAACGAACTTGATTTCTTATCAGATGTTTGTTCTCTAACAAAAGGATCACACACCAAACATTTATAACTGAAAAACACTTGGTATATTCTTCTTTAATTTCGTGTTATAATACGTGTAATAGTTTCGAAAATATAAATATTTAAAATCCAGTCATTCATTTGTGCTAACCCTGTATTAGTCTCTCCATAAATCTATCCTGTGATCTCTCCCTCTCGAATGATTCAGAGAGGAAACTTATATAGAAAATATATAAATTTTTTATTAGTAATTTCTTTGCATCAACTGCAATAAAAAAGTGCACTCAATTGAAGAAATGAGAATTCACAGTTCAGAATAAAATCAGTGTAAATGATGTAATAAAAACTGAGCTTCACAATATGAATGAAATCTAAAATGTTAGACAGAAAGTATGGACTTTTTTTGCTGCGCTCTCTGTAAAACGGCTGTTAAGGCCTGAAAGATAGTCTTACAGTCAAAGTGAGAATATGAAAGGCATTAATGCTGAATAGGTAAGGGTGACATTCGGAACAGACTAGAAGACAAATTTGATTTCTAAATATCACCAGGTCTCTAAATTTAACGACACACTTATAAATAAATAAAAAAGATGCTTTATGCATTTCGTAAATTTTAGATAAGAGAATTGAAGACAAATTAGCAACTTAACATAAATATGCGATGCAGCAAATAATTTGATCACTAAATCTATTTGGAACATATGATTAATTTTACTGATGTATTAGAATGACCAAAATAATGAAGAAATAATCTTTAAAAGCCAAAACAACAAATTTAAGTAACATTTAATTCAATTTTGAATCAAAATGAATTTAAATTATAGAGCCTCGATTTTTGAAGAAGAATTTCTAACGATTTAAAGGAATTGAGAAATGAATATTTCTATATATCAGGCTCTACAAAAAAATAAGATATCACAATTTTGGATTTTTTTTTTATCTAGATCAGATTTGGTCAATGATTTTTATGAAATGAAGACTTTAATTGAAATTTTTGAGTTTACATGAGAGTTCAAATTCAGAACTGAATATTCCGTAGCATTTTTCAATAGATATTATCACAAGATTTGATATTTTCTTCTGTTTCTTTTGATATAAATATAATTTAAATTTTTAATATTTCTTGATACAAAAAACAATTTCGTAGTTTTAGAAAATATGAAACAAGAGTTGTAAACTATTTAAAAATTTTAAACGTTTTATGATATACTGATAATATAATCCAGATATAAAAAATTAAATTATTCACTATTATTATATTAATTAAGATATGAAAACTCCGACAATAAATTACCTGAAATAATTCTAAATAATATTTATTTAGGATTCTGTAAATTAGGAGACTTTTTTTTATAAATGGAATTGCATATAACAAAATCACGACTCAACCAAATGAAACGTGATCTACGAATATTAGATGAAGCAAAGAAATGTAGTGAAATGAATAAAAGAAATGCCTATATGAATAATACTGTCTCATTTTTCACTCAAAACTGTTTGAGTATACTCAAACAGTAAGTTTTATTTTCACCCTAATTTAGTGTTTTTGCATCTTGTGAGTTCGAATCTATGTCCCGTGACCCACAGGAATGCAGTCAATGACAAGTAAATCTTACTCTTTTCGGGCAGTCTTCCTGAGTTTCGTGGAATTCTTATCCTACTTTAAAAAAGCAAAGCGCCTCAGGAATTCAGACTTCTTCCATATCTTCCTACCACTTCTATAAATTTCGACTCCCAAATTTGACCAGAAATTTTCCCCTCTACATAACACTAGACTGCATGATCACATTGAAACCTCCAACATTCTCATGAGAATAAAGAAATTAATTGGATGTTGCCTCTTCGGGGATTAAAACTGCCAGGTCTTTACATAACTTTCTTAAATCATTTCAGTTACGTACAATTTAATAATGTCTTTATTTAAATTATTTCAAGTATCAGAATTTTAACTCCTTATAAAGTAATAACATATTAAATATGTCATTATCTAATTTACGTCCCACACTCTATGATCGAATGTTCTCTCCCTATGTATTAATCTTGATTATACGATCTCTGTCCTGAGAAATAATCACAAGTGTAAATTGAATAAGATGTGAATTAAACAAATTTTAAGATAATTATAAATCAGAGGGAGAGCATCGAATCATTTGGTGCTGTGACCAGGATTCAAACCTAGGTTGTTGTTAACCACAACGCAATGTACTAATTATTAAGAATCATAGCCTGAGTAATAACTACTAATGCAAATTGAGTCAAATGTGAATCAAGCGAATTTTATGTTGGTTATAAATCAGAGAGTGAAAGAGGGCGTTGTATCAATGTATGTGCTTTCTTGTTCACAGCGTAAATAATTTAAGAGATCTTAATTGGTTTTCCGAGACACCTTGTTCAGAGCAATAATACTTAACAAAACACATAATTATAAAAACATGAAGAGTAAAATATAAAGAATACAGTGCCTCACAAGAGAGCACTGAGAAAGGAAGTGAACTTACTTGGTATACCAGATACTAGCTTCAGAGGCCTCAAAACTCTAATAGCTCTCAACGTTCTCAAGTCTACATCTAAGTCTTGGGGGACAATGAATGTTATACACCTAGAAAAACGGGAGGACATCTACAGGTGTTTCTACGCTACAAATGCAAGCAACACGGTTCTACTACTGGAATTACTAATGAGCCGTCACACTAACTAAGATAAGCGGGACTCGAACCAGCTGATACCTTCCCGACTTTTTAAAAATTTCTTTTTATTTCAATAAATATGAACACGATATTTATTAAGACACGTAAGTTATAATTAAATTTTAATGATAGAACTCGAAATATCATTTGATAGAGAAAATATAAAATTTGTGAAGTTACTCTACATGTAAAAATTCATTTTCTAACTTTTAATATAAGTAATCAATTTCGAAAAAGTAGAGAGATAAATAAATTGTATTACGTTCTAAGATAGATTTTAAAATTCACGTGATTATGATCAAATGCGACAAATGAGAAAACACGAGTTCGAGGAAAATTTTAAAGTATGAAAAATTTACTAGTTACAATTCTTTTTTATAAGAAAAATAGTAAAATATTTCTCAGGTACACAAAATAACCGATGTTAACATTTCAATCACAAGTGCGAAATGAAGATTTTAAATAATATAAACAACATTTCAAACAACTATAGATAAAACAGTAAAATAAGTACTACTTGATCTACTCTTGTATTATTTACTAAAAAATACAAAAAAATACTACATATGAGCATAAATTTAAGATATTGAACACTAAAATTACATTTCTAAAACAATAAAATAATAACGTTTTCTAAAATACATACAATTTGCAGTTAAAAAACTAAAAACATTTTTTCAGTTTTTAACTTTAAATCGTATTTCGGAAAATAATGAAAACAGTTTTATAAAAACAAGGAATAAAATTAAAATATTTTCTTTAACGACTCTGGAACACATTCTATTTTATCAAAATGTCTACTAAAATGTTGTTTTCACACATTGAAACAGTAAAATTCCGAGCTCTAAGAACCATACACATTGTTTCACATTCAATTTTCAATTAGAACACGGATTCACACTTTCGAATCACCACATTCATTAAATTTCATCTGGAGTATTGTATTATAACAGTATAGTATCCAGCAACTAGTTCTTATTGATATTATAGGAACTATAAGAGACCAGGCAACACACTGAAAGAGAAAGAGTTCTAAAGCACTATAAGACAGACTACTATAAGGGACTACAGAAGTAAACTGTCTATTTTCATTCGGGTCTACCGACAACACACCCAGTGGTTCACTGTAGAGTTCTAAATGTGTAACTGTGATCTATATGATGTGAGTGGGAACTACAGAATGTGACCAGGAAAGGTCTAGCTACACTTCGTCATATCGTTTGTAAGGACTAATTTTTTTTTTTTCATTTTTATCAGTCTTCCCACTCAAAACTTACTTGGTGTTCTAGACACAAGTTTCAGTGGACGTAATACTCGGAAGGATCGAAGCATGCGTAAATCTAAGTTTTCGCTCTCTTCAGCTGTTATGTTAATAATCCTGAAACGAGTAAAATCTTTCTTAACGACGGAAACATTCAGCTTTTATTGTGATCAGAAGTAGGGAAAGAGAGGCGGCAAGATTTGATTAGGGTTTTCTATATTGTGTTTAGACGCGTTGTGTTAATACGTTGCATTAGATTTTTCAATACTCATTTGCCTGGCTCAATTTTTTTTCCATTTCGTTTTTATTCTTCCACTGCTTTTGTATGAGCTAGCATTTAAGATGTCATAAGGCTCGAGTGGGCAATTTTTTTGGCTCAGGATGGAAGCTGAGGCTAGTGTTGGGCCATATCTTTTGAAATGATTGTATTCATTAGTTAAGATTGATATTCAGAAGATACGTAAATTGTACCATAAAAATCAATGAATAAAATAAAATAGTGAAGTTTTATTCAATTTATTTATTGTACTAACATCATATCATCTACAGTTGTAAGCACATTTATTTTAGAATAAGTTAATATGTGAGACAAACGTATCTTATCAAACTTTTCTAATGTTAATTTTGATATCAGAAGTAAGATTGTTTATTGAGAGTCTCATCAGTACGTGCAAGTTAGTCCCTATAATATAGATGGAAATCTCTCTAATATATACGAGAGTAAATATAAATATCAGAAGTATTTAGTATTAATATTCACTCTTGTTAATCTACAAGCAAGAAAAATTTTGCTCACAAATATGTGTAGACACAAAAATAAAGAACATATCTTCATGAAAAATATCTTCATATATGAAAGTTTTTGAACGGACAAAAATTTGCAAAAGTCCACTAATGTCGCAGCATTAAATATTAGGGGGACAGAAAAATAATGTCGTTTTTGTTCATGTCGATATTTGTTAGTCAATTATTAGCTCATTGTGTACTTCAAAGTCGTACCAAAAACATTTTAAGGTTAGAGCGATTTGTTTATTCGTAAATAGTTAAATCTTAATTTTTTTGGGCAATTTTAGGTGAATTGGTCAGCCAAATATCAGAAGAGGTACATATTCGACATTAAATACTTTTTTGAGTTTCACAAGGATAGTAACGCAACGGTTGCTACCAAAAACATTTGCGTTAATTATTAATACGCATTAGACGTTCGTAAATGCCAAACGTGGTTTTCTAAGTTCAAATCCGGTAATTTCTCGTACTTGATTTTAACGAATTCCGAGGAAGGAGACCAACAACTTTGGACAATGATATGTTAAGAGCAGGAAGTAGAAGTAAATCCGTGCCAGATAATCAAGGAACTGTCCAACACTCTTAACCAACCTTGGTCGACCATCGAAGAGCATTTACAGCATATTGGTTAAGTAAGCAGAGCAGGTGTATGGGTCCCGCATAATCTGTCAGAAAAAAGTAAAGTTAATCGAATCACCACCTGCAATTTATTGCTTCAGTGGCACAAATGCAGAAGCATTCATTGATCGATCAATCATTGAAGATGAAAAAGGGATCTATGATAATCCAAAACGGAAAAGGCAGTGGCTCTTACCAAATGAATCACCAAGAAGATGATGCCTTTTCTGTGTTTGGTGGAGTATTCATAAGGTCGTTCATTTTGGAAGTGCCGAAGCTTCGACAAACTGTGAATGCAGACCTTTATTGTGAACAATTGGATCGACTAAATCAATCTTAAACTGAAAATTGCCCAACAATCATCAATGGAAAAGGTGTCATTCTGCAACTCGATAATGTAAGACCGCACTTCTCAAGACGATCCCTGAAAAAAATTAATGAATTGGGATGGAAGGTATAGCCTCACCCTCTATACTCGTCCGATATTGCGCCCTCGGCATTTCATTTATACCGATCTCCACAGCATTTTCCAAGTGGCAAAAAATTTGAAAATTTGGTTGATGTCCAAAAAACCATCTTCAGATATTTTGCTCAAAAACAAATTGATTTTTATCGATCCGGGGTTGAAAATTTGCTCACTAGATGGCAAAAGGTATATGAAAACGAGGGTGATTACGTCATTGATTAAAAATAAAAACTTAGGAAAAAATATATCTGTTTGAATTTAATGTAGAGAAAAACGACATTACTTTCCGGTTCTCCCATTATTTCTTTCATAGTGTGAATGAAATGTCAATAAGTTCAAGCAGCAGCTCATCAGGTGCTGTGTCAATATCAGCAGTGGTGGGATAAGAGAGTGAATTGAATTTAGGCTACAGAGGATAGCTAATCTTAGCAGAAACACTTTCAGGCACTTTCTGTTTTTCTAATAAAGGGAAATAATAAAAATTGCCTTCTTCTTACATTGCAAATACAGGGTGTTCGATACTCATAGGCAAAAATACCATCATATATACATAGGAAAAATCTATCGGTTCACCGCTTTCTCTCCGCCTATACATTGTATGGTGAAAATTACGTGTTTAATTGTTTTCTATCATCCCTTAAATTTTTGCCCTTGAGTTTCGGAACACCCTATAGATCTAGTTTTGCTTTGTTTTCCTTTATATCAGTTCATAGCGAATTTTTCCGACAGTCTTGGCGGACCACAAAACACTCAGCGAGCAGCTATAGACCTACCCCTGTCATAAAGAATACTTTTGCATCACGAAGGGATATTCTTCCTCCAAAATACTAAAGGTAGCTTAGACACTAAAATGCTTCTATATTTGATTTTGTTTATTTTGCTGTCAAAATATATAGGGCGTTTCGCTAATTCCGTAGACTTATTATTTATTAGAATTTGACAAATATAAAATTCTAATATTGAATTTTAAAATTATAAGCAAAAGATCATCAAAAGCATCGAGTCGTTTGGTCCACTGCGACCGATTCAAGTGCAAGGTAGCTCCATGAAAACTACTAAACAACAGCTTTCGTGAAATATCTTCACGAAGAATATACGAGAACTTTCTATTTTTCACAATATAAAACTTCTACAGTTTCCTTTGCATTCATGTATTGCCTATCATTCTTCGTCGTTTATTTTTGAAAATATCGTATTTTGAAATTGGATGAATCATTTTGAATAACTCTGTATTGCCCATATTTATGTAAAAATTATAGAAAATCTGAATTATATAGTTTAAATCCTTAATTTGTATCAAATTCAACTTCTGAAATTATAATTAAGTTCAGAGTATAAAATGGTATATTTGTGAATTTTTTTGA
This sequence comes from Nephila pilipes, assembly GCA_019974015.1. NCBI lineage: Eukaryota > Metazoa > Arthropoda > Arachnida > Araneae > Nephilidae > Nephila > Nephila pilipes. The sequence continues at coordinate 187,504 of BMAW01033257.1, forward strand.
AAGTTTCGTGTGCAAGATGTGCCGAAATGTAAGTGCAAGACATACAAATTACACACCTTACTGATTCTTAATGGTTCATGCATAGTTATTTATGAATGAGATTTTCTTTGCATAAACAGGTATTCAAACTTACAAATATCTCAATGTTAAAATATTGTTGCTTTTGATTTAAAAAAAAAACACGAGAATTATTTAAATATGATGTAAAAAAGCTAATTTTTCCTTGCGTGTCAGTTACCTTAAGATGAAGTAAACTCAACGAAAACTTAACTAAAATGATCCAACGAGAAAAGGCTGAAGTACAATTTAAAGGCAAGCTCCTGTACCTTGGGAAAAAACTTATTCAAACTTTCGGGTGAGAACATTAAGCTTCTAAAACAGAAAGAAGGCACTTCTGTCGGACATTTTTGAATTTGCATAGCATTCTCTTTTTTTCTCATTTGAACAAAACTTCTAGAACTCATAAAGAGTCATAAGAAATCTAATTTTCTAATGAAATACTTCAATTAAATTTTCATAAAAGATGATATTTTTGTAATATAAAGCTTTCCCCCCTGAGTAACAACTTTAATGCCTGAAAATGTTTCGTTTAAGCATCAATTTGAAAGACAGATCGTTAATGATTCGGATGTGGCTGAGTGTCTTCGAAACTACTTTCAAAAGTCATAGAACATTTCTTTGATGATGAATAATCATTCATTCGATATCTGTAAGACGTGTAAATATTTTGATCATGAACTCTTTCAAGCATAACACAACTCAAAACAATAATTCTTTTCAGAATATACACATGTCAAAGAAGTTTCACACATATGAAATTGTAAATGAAATTATCCTTATATCAAAATATTCGCATAAAATAATTAGAAAGCGTATGAATATTATAAATGACCTACATAGTTATTTTTTCTTACGTGAATAAATTAATTCAAAATTATTTATGGTTTTGAAAATATCTGAAGATGTTTCTAAAAGTAATTCATAAGAATATCAATCGCAGCTGACACCACGTCAACTAATTAGTTTTCAAAAAACGCATTATCCAAATTTTGTCAACATTATCTTTCACATTCTAAACATTGCTTATGTTAAAATTGATACTCGAAGTAAGTATTTAATTGCTCAAAGAATACAAAAAGTGTGTAAGTATTGTAAAATAATAAATCGGTAAAAAGAATGCCTTACAAATAGATTGATATGGTAAAATATTACAGCCAGGCAATTGAAAATTGAAGAAATAACCGATTTACATTTTTTTTAAATAATGTACAGACTTAATTTTTTGGTAGAATTTTTGAGAAATTTCTGGTTCGCAACACTATAATCTCATAACAGTGATAGAAATTTAATTACTATTATCACTGCTAATATTTGAATGCAGTATTTGCATCGTTCAACTATGCACTAAATAAATGCTATATACTGATACTTTCGGTTAGAGTCAAGTCTTTAGAAATCAACTTTAAAATTAATTTAACCCAATATTCTGAATATAAAAGTTTTGTAAATGAAATAAATTTGTTTCTTACTCTTCATTATATGCCTGTTCGTACTCTTCAAGATAATACGTAGAGTATTTAAATGTCTCCAAAGACAATTGATCATTAACTTTAAACTGAAAAACTTCAAATAAATTGGGTATCATTCTTCAAATTTAAAGGATTCAAAACAGAACTATTCAAAGCTTTATCGACAGAAAATAGGCAACGTTTAAAGGATCAGAAATAATTTAAAACAACAAGAAAATATTAAAATATCATGTGCTCAAATATCATAGAAGTTTAAAAAAGTTAGAAAAGCTTTCATTTTTATTTACAGAATAATTAACAAAAGTAACAAACATTTCTAAAAAAATAAAAAATAAAATTCTGATACAACATAAGGATTACAAAAAAGCAAAAATGGCATAAAATGACACAAAAAACACATGGAAAAAAGCGACCTCGTTTAAGGAATAGAAATAGTTCCGACTTAAAAAAAGGAAACATCACTAAGCTTTAAAGATATTTCCTTTTAGTATATTAAACTTTTGAAATATTCAAGGAAAGGTTTTGTCAAAACAAATGTGAGTTATTGAGGCTTTTAGATGATTGACTTGAAGAATTTGATTAAAATGGATATAACACAAATCAAGAAATATAGTGCATTAAAATATTTGTATAGTATATAATCATCTATCTTTAACAAACAATTTCAATAAAATGCATGATAGATTCGAAAGATAATTCAGAAAATATAATTCTTTCGATTAAAGGCATTTGTATAATGATGTTTTCCTTAATAAAATACGAGGTGTGGCTAAGAAAACGTGTATTTATGCTATAAAAATCTTTAATTTTCGTTCCAAATAATTTTTTAAAGTTACTTCCTTCAGTATACAACTGTATGAGATTCATACACCGTTTAATGTGAATTTCTCATTTGTCAAAGCAGTGTTGGAAGACATTTTCAGAAAGCGTTCATGGTTCTCCATCGATTTGTCTTTTACAGATTGAACAGTTTCAAATTTCTTCGTTTTTAGCACTAATAGAGACAAGAAAAAGTCACATAGGGCACGGTTGGTTGAAAAGGGTATATTATTCAACATAAGGATGACATACTTGACTAAAAATGTTTTGACAGACAATAAAATATAAGCTGATGTCTTGATGGAATCCAATTTTGGACACATTTTCACAAGTCAAAATTCTCATGTAAAATCTGCGGAATAGAATTTCTGTGGTTCTCTTCCGCAAACAATTCCACAAGTTGAAACGCCTTAACAACTAGACCGACAGGAACGTCTCTTTTAGCCTAGTTGATAGAAATGCAGTAAAAATCGACCAGTCAACTGTCATCTTCGAACACAGATGCGGAGAATTCGAAACGCCATCGGTATTCTGAGGTCAACTATCCCATCCAACCACATGGTTAAAAAACATTTAACGCTGATGACTCTTTGTCGATTCTTATGATTTCAATAACTTCGCAAATATTTCACTGAGGGACTTTTCGGATAAAAATACTTATTTTTTCAATGTTTCCGTCCGTCGTTGATATGGTAGGTCATTCTGGATATGTATCATCTTCAATATCTCCTCGACCCTGTTTGTGCCGTTTAAATAACTCAAAAACCTGAGTTCGGGATAAACGTTTTAACCAACCGCGGAATCATATGCTTCTTTTCACAAAAAAATGAGTTTCTGCAGCGGATTATCTGAGTTTCAGAAGAAATTTCACATTAACATGTTGCCCTTTCAAAACACTTAAACTTTTCCAACAGACTGCACATCCACGGTCCAATGAGAACAAAGGCCATATCGAAATTTGCGACTTTGGACTATTCGTGATTTTTTTTCACTAACAGCGGGGACGTTTACCAGTTTGAATCTTATAAAATTACAATTTCTACCTAATCCAAATGAAACGTGATAATGTAAATTGGATGAATATAAAAGTGAAGTGATTTAAGTAGAATGATACATAAAGGAAATAGAATTCATGGAATATGAGAGAATATAGAAGATAAGGACTTGCGGTTGGATAATTGTTATTCGGATTGAAATTCTTCTGCTAATTTTCAATATAGCTCCACTAAAAGTATTAAGTTACGTAGCTACTGTCGAAGAGAGTTGAAAAATTAAGAACGAGTGTACTGGCAAGAGATAGATTTCTTTTTTAAATTATAAATTAAGATTGCAAGTTAGGTTGAGATTCGAGATATGGCACAAGAGCCGAGAAATGACGCACAACCGTCAAAAACTAAAAGATCTGCAGTCGAATTGGCAGAAAGAATGGAGAGAGTAAATGTCACTTAACATGGCCGTGCACCGCTTGACCTTAACACATGTTTATCTGTAGATAGATCGAAAGCCACACTTCGTATAAACTATTATAAAAAACAATATTAAGACTCAAATGTAAGTTTAATAAACGAAATGCTGAGATGACTGGTCTTAGACACAAAAATTAGAAATGCACAATGTACATTGTTTTGAAAGATTTATGTTTAGAGATTTAAATTGAACAAAATAGAGAAAAAAAATCACAAAGTTCAAATTCTCTGAATAAAAATGTTTTTCCTACCCAAACAATTTGCACTGTTCTGAAATTCTAGCAATATTAATTAAGGAAAATATTTAATTCCTAGCAGTTCTTAAAATATAATTTCAATAATATGTAATATACGGTTTAAATTCGAGGATAATAATCCAGCTGCTAATTCACAATTCCGTTAACGAAATGTAAACTAAAAATTTTTTTAAGAGATAGATCATACATTTTACAAAATAGAAATATTTTAATGTTAAGGTCCAATAATTTAGAATGTATTAGTAGAACAGATTTCAGAAGAAGAGAAATGTGTAGGTCTAGTGAAGTATAAGACACGCTGATGTAAGAATACATATTAAATGTTCGAAAACTTGCATTTAGATTTTAAACAAATTGCAATATATAAGTAGTTTCAAAAAAACCGTTATTACTAAAATCTTAACTAGCATAATATATGATACAAAATGAAACAAAAATAAGGAATAATCAATCTTTAAAAATATTTAATTCATAATCTTCATACAAAACGAAGTAAGAAACTCTGTAAGCATAACCATCAAAATAAAATGTTTAGTATGGAGATATTAGTTTTGACAAATTAAATACAAAAAAGAGAGAAAAAAAAGTTGGTAAAACTTACCCTGTAACTACAACAACAAAATCCATAATGTTCCAAATATTTCTTAAATAAGCCCCTTTATGAAGTATAAAACCTAAAGCTAATATTTTTAATAAAGTTTCGGAGCAGAAAATTCCTAAAAAGTATGGCTCTGTTGTCTCCTGGAATGAAATAAGAAAGATAATGAGTTCAACCGTTCATTCAAAGAAAAATATATCATGTTTTAGAGAAAAGAAAATATTAGAATTGAAATTAAAAATTATGATTTGATAGAAAAATGGTTGAATTTGTACTATGTAGTTTCAGGTATTTTCATTATATTTTTAACTCATAATTTTCTTTCGCTGTTCTAGTGTTTGTAGCTCTTACAGGTCCTACCAACAACGAAACATATAAAATAATTTTTCTTTAGCGGATGAAAATAAGAATGCAGATAAAGCACAATATTTAAGAACTTCTTGAGTATATATATATATATAACTGACTTATTCAAAGAATGTTCAAATAAGGATAAGATTGAAGCCTAAGAAGTTTCTCTTTTTTATCCGAAGAAATAAGGCTTCTTAGACAAATCATTACACATGATATTGAGCGAGCTGATGTGTAGGGAATGAAAGAAAGAAAAAAAAAATACTTACAAGCCTTTGTGCCAGTGGAGTTCTGTCTTGCCTGGGCAAGTGTTCTTCTAAGGCCAAAACCACACAATTCGCTATGATGGTCAGTAAAACTGCATACTCAAATGGAGTGAGGCTCAGTTAAGGCAAATATAATTCTGTTTATAAACATATGTCAACATAATATGAAAGCAAAAGGATATATACTACAAACATACAATATACTTAACAATAACACTAATTCGATTTTCTATTAATTTTAAATCCATATACATTTATTTCTTATATTAATAATAAGCTTTACTCTTTATTTACAATACACAATTTTAAAATGCTAATGCATTCAGTTTAGACTCGAATGGTATTCATTGCTTAGTCTATCTCCGATTTAAAAGTGATTATTCGGCATTTTATTAAGCTTATTTTATTCGATCTTTGCTGTTTTATTTTAAATGTATGTTTGCTTGTGATTGATAAATGATTTGATTAATAGTATTTAATCGTCCATAAAACCGATTGAGTGATGTCACGTTTGGTTTCATGATACTTTTCACTGTTTAATATTAACCAGATCATTGGTCGTTTAAGGGAATTAGTTTTTTAAGAAATAACAGCTTTTTGAAGGCCGTTTTAAAACCAAGAAATTTCAGAATTCTTATAAATTGCTGTACTTTAAATTGAAATTTATGTTTGTTAAAGAAAACTCAGAAACGCTTTATTTTTGTGATGATTTTTTTTATATTTAACTACCTTAAGTATTTAAAAAAAAATTTCGTTTGATGCTCAATTTTTTGTACTTTAAGTAATTCTATTCTTTAGGTATATAGTGTTTATATTTTTTTGCAATCCAAAGGGAAGTTTTAATCAAAAATGTTTTATTTTCTTCAATTTTACTGAATTTGTTTCTACTCTCAGCTAACAAAAATAATTCTTTTTTATGAATTATGTTCAGTTAGTGAATGGAATAGTGTTCGGATCAATACTTTTAAAGCTCTTTAGGTATTATTAGAAGACTAAATGTGACTTTCTGAGTCAATGCAGTTTTGTTCAAGATTTTCTTTGGATCTTCATTGATATATATTTGTTCATTACTGGTTTTCTAACGAAAGAGAGAATAACCTTATTGCAAGTATTCTTGTGTGAGTGAGACAGAGACAGACACGCAATTGAAACTTTAATAAATTGGATGAATATAGTTTTATAGAAATTTTTCTTCTAATTTCCATTAATATTTTTGTATTCATTACTTGTTTTCTGACTTAACAGTTTAATAGAATTGAAAGAGAGAGAAAGAATTAAAAAGTTTCTTCTAATTTTCATTTATATATTTTTATTCATTATTTGTTTGGTAACGAAATAGTATAATTTAATTGTTAGAGAGAGAGAGTGAGAGAATTTCATTATTAAGACTTTAGTAAACTGAATGCAAAAAAACGTTCTTCTAATTTTCACTAATATATTTGTATTTATTACTTGTTTGGTGACAAAATAAAGTAATCTGACTGTAAGTGAGAGGAGGAATTGAAATTAAAATGTTAGTAAATTTTGATGTATCTGATATTCATAGTGGGTATATAATGTAATAAAATTACATAATTACATCACTTAATATATACTGTTGAAAATCTAAGGATGATAAAAAGCGGAAAAAATTTGAAATTAGTACACACAGTAATGATAGTTCTCCAAAATGATGTATATTTGTGTATGTAAATTTTAAATTATAATATATAAATTTTAAATTGAGTAAGCATATGCACTTTAAGTTTCTCTAATGCTGTCTTTAAGATTATTGGTAAAGAAATGCGGTCATGTTATGTAACAGACGGCTGTTTTTGATGGTTAAATGTAAGAGCTTTCCTCATACCGCCAACATAGTTTTTCATTTTAAAGTGTACATTTAGTCGTGAGATCGGATATGAAAATCGTTCTTTGCTTATGTTATAAGAATAAATTAAAAATGAATGCATCCATAAAATTAATTAATAATACGCAACTAATTTTGAAAAAATGATACTGTTCAAATGAAATTTGAATAAAGTAAGCATCTAAATATCAGATTCAGTGCCTTTTACTCGTAAAAAAGATTTTTAATTCAGAAATTATTTTGCACAGCCGAAAACAACTGAAATTTTATCCAAAAGGCTTACTTGAGTGAAAATATTATTGTAGCAATCGCAATTCTAAGCTTGCAAAAGTTACAATGCATCGCTATTCCTTACAGTTACGACATTATTATGAATATATAAAATTTTAATTAAAATTTTAGACCAATAATGTGGTCTGGTGCAGAAAAAGGATTGAAAAGTGTACATCAGAAATCCAACTCTTTGTGTGACGACAATCAGTTTAACTTATCAAGTTCCTACTATCAATTTAAAAGAATGATGTAAATATAAATAAAAAGCAATTGATAAATTTAAGTATATTAAATACAAAAATAAAATACGAAAATGTTTTGCTCACAAATAAAAATATATAAACAACTGTTCATTACAAAAATGTCCTCATAGACGTTAAATATATGCATGAGTTCTACAGATTTTAAGAAAAAGAAGTCTAGCGTAGTAAACTCTATTTACTTTTCCTCTTAGATTTCTTTAATCAAAAATGAACTTGGAATTTTAGTAAAGAAAATAATTTATTTCATTCGAATATAAGTATTTTTGAATACAAAGAATGAGGCTAGAAAGAGATTGCTTATTGATACACTATATGTAAATAAAGTTAGTTTATTCTTGCTATTAAGTACAATTTTCAATACTTTAATTATGAAGTAGTTTTTAACACGCAAGGGATGATACTTAAAAATGCTATTCTTACCAAGAACCGAGAGCGTATATATATATATTTCTTAAGTGTAAGGGTGATTTCACAACAAATAAATGTGATAAGATGTATACATACTATTTTTCCTAAAATTGTAAGACTTTTTAAAATTCATTTTAATGATTAGAACAGTTACAAGTCACATAAGTGATCTAAAGACTACAGGAAAGCAAAATTGAAGAGTAGAAGACATTTTCAAACTTCCTGATGTAATTGCTTGAATAAAACCTTAAAGGAAGTGAATGAATCAAACCCAATATATGCTTATTACCTATTATGCATACCTAAGGAAATGCCCAAAATGGTATAAAAGAGTATTGTTGAATTTTTGTTCGGTTCAGCTACGGAGAATGTCTGTATAATTTATGACTCCAAACTAAAGTAAAAAATTCACATATTAGTTTCAAGAAATAATTGCACTTGGATCATAGTCAGACGATTCTGAAATTACAGAAGCAGAAAAACCCACAGATTTGCCCACCACTCAGCCATCTGCGTTAATTTTCATGCCACCGAAGTGACCAATTCTGAGTCTAGTAATAGTTTTTGTGATTTCTCTGCTTGCATTAATTTCGCAAATCTCACGAGTCTTCTTGGTTGATTTCTCTCTGAGTCTGTATCTTGCAATGACATTTGCATCATCTTGGGTGACAAGATTAGAGTTGGTAAAATTAAGAGTTCTTGCCACTTTCGCCAGTTCGTCAGCTGCCTCATTACCAAGGATTCTTACATGTTCAGGTATCCACTGTAAAGTGCATGTCTTCCACATCTGGTCTATTGCATCAATGAGTCGATGAACATTTTGTGTTAGTCTTGAACGTCCCTGTAGAATTGCCTCAAAAGCAGCTTTGGATTCGCAATCGATTACAAGTCTTCTTGTTCTGTTTGCATCATTTAAGTTGATGTATTCCCTCAAGGCCTCTTGGATTGCAGTTAGTTCACATGAAAAGTTGGAAGCAATATTTCCCACTCCGTAATTTGTAAGACTGGTTGTATCATCGAATAGAGTAGTATGAATTCCTGCTCCACCCTTAAGGATGGTCCCATCTGATGAACCGTCTATGTAAGTTTGTATCAAATCGGCACGCAAATATGACTCGATTGTTCTGATCCCTTTGGAGCCTGTAACCCCTAGAGGGAGGGTCCCCAGGTGGCGGATAGGGAAATGCCTCCTTCGGGTGGTAGAAGAGAAATGAAATACCTTCCGCGGACCAACAGGCAGAAGTCCAACCTCTCGAGACAATGGTAAAAAGTTTCCCAGGAGAAGTCAATATATATATATATATATATATATATATATATATATATAATTTTTTACTTTCTTGGTCTTTATTTTCAAAAGGAGATTGAGCAATTCTTTGTAGCTTTATAATTGAACATTGTATTGTCATTCCGTTTGAGTGCAAAATATCAATGTTTTAGTTTATCATTAAGTGGATGAAAAAAATAGATGAAAGGATTTGTACCATACTGATACACAGCGTACGGTAATAAGAAGTGTTGGGAAAAGCGATCGTAATTTACGTGAACACTTTGAGTAAGATGTTTGAAATTGAGACAAAAGTGCATTAAAGAAACATTTTCACTTATCAATCCATTACACAGTTTTCTAACTTATCTTCGCGATATTAAAAAGTATTTTAAGTGTTTCCATTTATTAAGCTCAGGTTTTACGACTTTTAAAAGTGATTCTTTTCAGACGTTTGCAGCATAAGTGGATCGAAATGATTCGGGTGAAGTAGGATTTAAGAGAGAGAGAAAGCTCTTTTTTTTTTTTAAGATCACTTACTGAAGTAAAGATTTTTCAATGTATGTATATTTATCTAGATAATTTCTTTCTATATCTGTTTGATTTTGAAAGGGCTTTGAATAATTTATTCGGTCCTTTTTTTCCCTATAAATGTTGCTGATGCACCAAAATGCAAACCGTCTCTTATTTTTGATTCACACCATTATTTTGAATTTGTATTTAGTATACTGTTTCATGAACTTTTTTTTTACATTCAAGAACTGTTTATTAAACGAAAAACACGTACAAATAAAAAAAAAACCCTCTAAAAATATTTTAATTCACCTTTTGTAAATATTTATTTTCCTAATATTGGTTAAAATACTTTGCGGGTGTATCAAAAAAATCTATCTATCTATCTCTAAATCTTTATTCCAAGCATAGAATTACCAAAAATACTTTACAAAGCAACCAGAAAAAGTTTCAAAAAATTTGTGAAAAATGAAAAATGTCTTGGAATTTTCAATACGCGTTCTCCATGAAAATTGAAAAGCTAAGAAAAAGCAGTCTAAAATTTTGTTGTCAATAAAATGATTTGGCACAATGTAAAAAAAGTTTAAACAAAACTGTAAACTGTAAAACTGTCACTCAAAACTGTAGTTAGAGCTATTAAATTTTATATATATATATATTTAAAAAAGTCGTACAACTAAAATAAGTTTCAAGATTTTTTTCCTATATTTTGGTCTTTCATAGGATATTTTATCTTATGACAGGAAATTAACATGCATTTGAAATCCTTGTGATCTAAGTTTAATTCGTGTCACAGCTACAAAGAATGTAAGTGATATTTCAACTATAGGAAGATGTGCAATAAATTTATTCTGCTCTTAAAACAAGTATCCCCTTTCAACAACGTCCAAGAACGCCATTTTATAAAGACTACATGATATAGATCAGTTCAGTTTTAGGACATTTCTACAAATAATTTCTAGAAAGGAACCTAAATTGCTAGATGTAAAATCAACAAAACGATACCAAATAAAGCAACGAAAGCATTTTTTTTAAAATATCTTAATATTAGAAATAAAAGTGAACTATTTTGATAAGTTTGGTAAGTTATTTGGAGTGAGCATATATCAACAAACATTAATATTTAATTTTAATCCCCTCATTGAAGTATTTTGCTCATATCTTTCTATTAAAATATTTGCTCTTATCTTTCTATTAAAACTAAGACATGGAATTTATCTATTTGTAAGTCATATTATTGTACATAAAATATTGAAGTTTTTAGCTGCAAAAGCTAAAATAATTCTACTCATGGAGTAATCAGTTTTTTAGAATGACAAAATAAATGTGAGATAATAAAGCTCATGGAAAGTATAATAATCAGTTTCTTTACAAAGAATACATCAAAATAACAATGACAAGAATTGAAAAAACGTTTTGTGTTCAGCATTTAAAAAAACAGAAATTGTTAGAATTATTTTATACTTTCAATGTAGTATATAAGTGCGTAATTTTGGATTTTTTTTACTTGATTTCTTTTGGTTTTGTTTATGTTGGCAGAAGATATTTGATGTGGTCGGACGGAGGAAATATTTCTTTAATCTTATGTGTAGTACATGTTGAGAAATGATATAATAATTTCTTTAGCTTTGATGATGATTAAAATGATATAGGTTTTTTAATCTCCCTTTAAACAAAACGAAAGGAAATGAAATACTATGAATATCAATGAAAAAATGCCGCATGATCAATTTTGTAACCCAATTAGAAGATATGCACATTAGAATCTTACAACATTCTCTTGGCAATGGACACATTCCAAGACGCATAGACGCAGATAATAAATTAAGAGATTAAGAATATTGAAATTAAATGAGTTGTGTTATTAAATTCCTAACGTGTAAAACAATATTTATTATCATTTTTAAACTGATGATCAAGTTTGCGCTTTTGCAATCGATAAATGTCGAAAACTTTTTTAAAGATAGGTTTATTATACACAAGGAATAAGAAATAGCTCGATATACAAAGAATATTTCTTCATATCGCTACATTAATTCTTTTATAAAAGAATAAAAATTGTCGCATAGAATTCCTCGGACGAAATCTTTCGCTTTCAACGTAGATTTCTGGACTAACTCGTATCAATACGGGGAATTTTATTAAAAAAAAATTCCTTAGCATGAAGTCAAAAGACGCGTAGGTGGAAGCGACAGATGTTTTATGCGAAAGATAACCGGATCAGAGATAATATTTATTTTGCTCTTCATACGCTTATTTCCTCCCTTTCTTGGGGTAAGTAATGGGTGAATTATTCAGGTCAGAAATAGATTTTTCCAACACTGTATTTTCAGTCAGGCACATATTTTTTGAAGAGTATTTCTGTTTTCTTCAAGAGATTTTCCGCAGAATAAATTTTCAAAAAAGAAATTCTTCCAAGCAGAAGAGTACACAGTGTTTATATTTTTCAACTTTTCATTTTTTATGGCGATTTTGTAAAGGAAATTTTTTGACTTGTGTATTTTGGCTTGGAATGCATCTGGAATTATTTATTCTATTATCAATCATCCGTTCGTTTTTCTGACATTCAGTAACGTTGCCTATTTTAGTGAAGTTTATAGAATTTCATTTTTACTTTTGTTTCTTAATTTAATGCAATTTTATTCTATTCTATCGCTTCTACTTCTTGCAATAAGCCTGCTTATCATTATTATTATACTAAAGAGATTTTCGCTTCACCAACTTGGGCTTGAAGCGAACTTTTTAGGTCCTCAGTCCCCTTCGTAATTTTGAAGGAAATCAAAACCTGAGGTGGTATTTCTCTATACGCATCTACACCTCGTCAATATGATGGACTTAACGAGGATCAGCTCCTCTACAAGACTGGTCTTTAGCGGAATCAAGACTTGGAACACGAAAATCAACTCAAACTTCGTCGAACCCGATCACGAAGCCATGATCACTGAGCTACCACGACTTTCATTGTCTTCTTTCATTTCCCAGAGTTGCTTTCAACATTTAATTCAGGAAATTAAACAAACAGACCCCAAAATGTGTAGTTTTTATTTTCAAAAGTATAATAAAATTGTATTTTAATTTATAGACAAAATAAGTGCAAAAAAATAATTTATTGATCAAAATAAAATACGGTATTAAGTAACGGGACACCCACCGAACCAGACATTTTGTCGCTTAAGTAGCGATGAGAGGTTAATAAATGGTAAATATAATGGCGAATATATTTCAGGATAAATAATTCTTTTGTTATGTTATTAAAGATGTTCTAAACATAACAAAAGATTGTTCTATATATGTATGTGTGTGTGCATCAGTAAATGAAGAATTCGTAAATAAGAGCAGAAAATAAATATAACTTTGTAAAAACTAATTTTTTTTGTATAGAATTTTTCATTTCACTTTACTTGCACCTCTTTAACCATTTTTAAAGTTATGACCGTATTTTCAACCATCAAATATTTTTTTTATCAGCTTTTCAATCTTGTTGGATGTTTGATTCTGGTTTGTAGGAACTTTTGATCCTATCGTATCTCTTTTTAAAAGCTCTTTATTTTTGAAACTTGATAAAAGTTACAACCCTTGAACATTTTTAAATAGGAAAAATAAGAATGATGTGACGTATATTCTTTAGTTTTCAGTTTTTTCGAGGTAATTCTATACTGAAGGAATTGCATCTTTCAGAGATCGATGACGATATGTCCCCCCCCCCCCTCAGAAAAAAAAATTAATTTCTGTGTACGCCTTTGGGGAATTCTTAATTCAAAGGGATGGGGACAAAACAAAATTTTGTTTTTTTCTCCACACAGACTGGTATGAATTGTAAATGTATTTACTGCAACTCGAAATTTTAGTTATTCAATGAATGAATGGGGTACTAAGAAATTAAAATCTTTCTTCAGAATCATCAGAAGACCTGTAAGAATCTAAAGGGCTTCTGGATTCAGTTAGCAAATATTCACAGCCGCTATTGTCAGAGCTTCCATAGTTACAAATACTATAATCAGAGAGTTATCCCTTTTCGGATTACTTATAAATTTCAGAGTATATACTACTTAAAATAAGACTTCAAAGCTTAGTTATTAATTTTTAAAAATAAGCTAATAAAAGTATAACAACTTTCCGCTTACTTGGCGCTTTTAACTAGCTTGGCGACATTGGGATATTCTTAATTTGGCGGGTGCCGCTTTAATAGTCAAGTACCCAACTTTCTTCAAGTTTACTTACGCGAAACTTTCATGAGTTGTAATATACAATACCCAAACGAAAGCTGGTTTTACACACACACGCACAGAGAGAGAGGGACTAGAAAATTGGTTCTAAAGTCATGCCATCTATGAATCAAAATGTAAACTAGATTGAATTATACGCGTCAATTAGAAACGTGAACTTTAAAAATGTGATGCCAGGAACCATATGTAGGCAAAATGTCACTCGTACCAGATTTAGGCAAAACTGTTTAGAGGTTAAGCAAACAAGATAAGAAATGAATTGCATCATCTAGTACCTCTCAGAAGGGGTTATGAACAGAGATTAAAGGAGAATCACGAAAGGGTGCAGATATAATTACAATTCCATTTTATGCAGTAACTAACACTTAATTTAATTGTAGTCTAAATATTTTTCTGTCATTAAGCCACGCGTCTATTTAGATCGTATTTCGTTTTCCTATTTCTGTTCGTGCAATCTTATTCTTTCAAATAGAGACTTATTTCAGTAATTAATACATCCCAAACCATGAGTGTAAAATAACTGCTTATTTCTTGAGTTCGAGTCTCTTATTAGCGAACTTTCTCTTTATCGGAATCAATGCGATCTAAGTACTTTATGATAAATTAATTTTTATAAAAACTTACTCTATTCTGAGACTGAATTCATGTTTTAAATATAATGAAAAGAATTTATTTCGAGTTTCAAATGATTATTCAAGTGGTTATTTCGTTTATTAAAAAATAATTTCAAAAGTTATCGTAACATGGTAAATATTATTGTAAGAAAGAAATATTCACAATATCTGCTGAGAAGATATAAATTCTAATCCAAACTAGCAAAGGGATTTTTTTCTACTTATATTCACAAAATATTCCTTTTCAGCATAATATCAAAACACGACTAGAAAGAGCAAAACTTGTTTTTTTCTCTTAAGGATCTCAATTTTCTCCACAGGAGCGGAAGTTCTAAGATGTGTGAGTGCATTCAATGTAACAGATTGGAAACTGATTGTTTGAATACAATCCATAACAACTGCGGGTAGGATTCCTGGTATAAATGGTTCCAACAGGCATCATTTCGAGATTAGTTTTGCCGATGGGGAGTGGTCTGAAGCCAAAACTAATCATTGAATTGACACATTTTTGGGTGTGGCTCTCTGAAAACGAGAATGGAATGTTTACAACAATTCTGCAATTGACAGTGAGATGAGCTCATAGTTTCAACAAATCGACCGAGTTTAACATTCCTTCATTAAATCCAAAATGATAACTAAAAAAATGACATCAGTTGATGAAAATTATACTATATTAGAATGTATTTTTTTCTTATAATATTTTTATTTGATGTAATTTATTTCCTAAAAATAATTTATTAATTTTTTTTCCCATTTAAGGCTTTTTTTTAAAAAAAATATACCGAAATCTCTTAAGCAATGATAAATATCGATATTACAAATTATACGAGCAATTTAGTAGACTAAGAAAGCGAATAAGATTAATTAGTTGCCTGGACGCACTTCATTAAGTTGTTGAAAATTTAGAAAAAGAAACCTAAATGTAAATTTAGAAAAATAAATTAAAAAAATTTAGAAATTAGAAAAATAATTTAGAAAAAGAAACTTAAATGCCTCGATCTTCAAAATCTGATTTTAATAACGAGTTAATTTAGTTTTATTTATATTACGCGTAACATACAATGCATTAGAAATTTTGTTTAAATGTCATTAGAATATAGTTTCTACAGTAAATTATACTTTCTTTTATCAAGTTATTTAGTTGTTCCTGATGGCATTTCTTAGGTTCAAATATGGCAATTTAGGTCTTTTTAAAAAAAGGCTATTTACGCATAAAATTATAAAAGGTCTCCCAAAAGTTTGGAAGCCCTTTATTTTAAAAATAATATTTTGGAAATTTTTCAATGCGACATTTAGTTTAAGTTATATGATTTGCGAGTTCTGGCATTACTTTAGAAGAGCGTAGTAGTTTCACATTTCTGAAGAAGTCAGTTTCACACAAGATGAAGTAAGAACATTAAAATCCATTTGGAACCTCCTAAAATCTTGAGGAATCTCCATTTGCTTCACAAAATATAGCAAATCGATGCGGTATTAAACTAACAAGTCGTCTGAATCCCCTGAAGAAATATTCAGACATGCTGTCTCTATAACCGTCCCCATAATTGAGAATTGATTATATATATATATATATATATATATATATATATATATATCTGTGTGTGTGTATAGTAAACTGCAATAAAATAATTCTGAAAATCCTCCGAAAGAAAGCTTCGTGATACTTGAAATGCGATGATGCGAATGATTTTTGAAATCAGTTGAATCAACAGAATTTCTTTTAAAAATTCATTGACAAAAGTAAAAGTATCTAATAGGCATTTCGCAATGAAAATTCGTAAGTTTCCAAAGATCAAAGCATAATTAAACAAAGAAACCCGTGAATATTTAAGAAACGTCAATATTCAGGAATAAAAGTTTATTTAGGATCACTTAAGAAGTTTGTTAAGAAGACGCGATTAATGCTATATACAGCCGTTCCACATTTAATTAAAAATTGATAAGGATAGAGTCACTAGGTGCTTTCATAAAGTTTGGTAATTAGTCATCATGAATTATAAATCAATAATGCGATTAATTTAAAAGTTCATCTAGGATAACCTTATTCAGTCGAAGTATAAATTATAGATTGTCACGAACAATTTTAATCTTCACTCCAAAAGAGTTAGTATTTTATTCAAATATTTATCTTTAAGGAGTCAAAGTGATATAAAAGTATACAATCATTATTTGCCTACCTCATTTTCAGTGTAAGAGTAGATTTTATGAATTTCCAGGCGAACTAAATAAAGAGTAAGGCATTTTCATTCATATTTTAAAAAATACACCCACTCCCATGTATAAATATATAAGTCAAATTATAACACCTAAACAGATTACGAAAAAATAAGCTTAACGCTTTACAAAGAAACTAAAAGGTTATTTTGGGAAATACTAACCCGGTTGTTCTCGTATACTAGGGTTTTTCAGATATATAGAGAACTGAGCCTTTAATGCTTAAAAGAGAAATTTTTTCAACACAGTTGGCTGAACTGCATTTAAGATCAAATTCTTAGCAGTAGAAAGCGCGTTCGTTTCCCTCAGAGTGGTAAAAAAATCTAATTTAAATATTTTGCTGAAATGAGCGTTAGGATTCCGAATCCCACCAGCTGTGAATTGAGGAACTACTCCGGTTTTTCTCGCAAAGGGGTATGCTTGTGCCAGTTTTATTTATAATAAAATAAAAACTATTTATATATTCGAAGATGGCTTCATGAACCATTCTACAATAGATGTCAGGAACGTCAAGCCGGTAGAGAAAACACAAAAACATTGTTACGGTCCTAAAAATAATGGCTTCTGTCTTTTGAGACCGTGGATAGATTCTCCAAAATGAATATGTACCCAAGGAGGAAGTAATTAATACCGAGTGGTACTGAAAAACCCTAACAATTGCGAAGGTCTAAACAGAACAAAATAAGAGGAATGTGAATGAAGAGAATATTTGTCGCATGGTAACGCACGTTCCTTCACCGCCAAAGCCGCAAAAGATTTCTGAGACTTATCCGGTTGGGACATCATCAGTAATCTCTCTCATAGACTTGATCTGGAACTTTCAGAATTTCGTCTTTTCACTTTTCTCGGAAGTAGTTTATGGGTGGAAAAAGATATCTGACCGTCGATGAGATCCAAAATACTGTAAATCAATGGGTCAAAAAAGAGGCCTTTTTTTGACGAATGTATAAACAATCAAGAGAGAAAGCTCCTTCCTCGGCTCAAAATATGCATTGAAACGGAAAGCGACTGCATCAAAACATAGTGTTTGATGTACTATGTGAATTTGAATATTTTTCAGAAGTATATTGCATATTTGGTGTTTAAGAAATTATGTATTTTTTCTTTCTGGACATTCCTTATAAATTCAAAAAATCATAAATTCTTCACATTTTTATTCGTATAAGAAAATTTAAGAATCATATTCATAGGACTTAGAGTTTGACAATATATCTTTTAATTTAGCTCATGAGCAGATATTTTACTCTACAACCCATGCGAGGGGATAGTGGAAAGTTATAATTATTAGCACGAAACAATTAAATTATGTAGAAAATGTTGAAAATGACAGCTATTTATGTTGATTTGTTTGATTTCAGAAAACCCTAGATTAAAATTACCAGCAATATGGAGATGATAAGGCTCGAAATTCAAATAAGTTCCTTCATTTGAAAGGTTACAGTACTTGGCAAATTCACGATGAAATGATGGTTGTCAATGGAAATCATGGCTCGATATCTGTCGCTGTTATGAGGTAGAAAAAAAATTTCAAAACTGTTACATGTCCTTCACAGACCTTTCCAAAATAGGAAGTCAATCCCTCACGATGCTACCGCCACAGTGAAGCAAATGTTGTACCAAACCCTATTAGACCAAAGAGCAACCATCCAAATGACCATGAATAAGACTATCTTAATTTTGGCAGTGTATGGAAAACTATTCACGATGAACCGCTCATGTAAGAAATGTCAGCTTGCTGAGTATTACGGTTACTGAATCCTTTTCAGAAGTGACCACGACGCGATCTGTCAAGAAAGATGTTGAATCTTTTGTAGAAGATTTCAATTTTTGTAGAAGAAGACGAAGATTTTGTAGAAGACCTTATGTAGAAGATTTCTCTGGTCGCCCGGTTACTATGGATCATTCGATTCTGAATAATCGATAACAATATGATTACCCATAATCAATATCTTTATAATTTACCAGAGACTAAAAAGAGGAGCAAGGTGTAGAAGCACAGCGACTCACCTGCCTCTAAGATGGGTAACATGCAAAATTCTATGAGAAGGTCATGTTGTCTGTTTTTGTGACTGTCGTGAAGTCATCTTAACATACTATGTGAAGAAAGGCCAGACCATCACTGTTGGTTGTCATGCTCTGTTAAAGAGACGACATGGTATGGTCACTAAAGACATCTATTTTCTTGTCAAGAATACTCACTGATCTTGAGATGCGGTTCAGGAATTAAAGTTACGTGGTTTTGAAATTTCGGCATATTCGTCTTATTCTTCTTATCTCGCCCCTAAAGAATTTTTATTTTCCAATAACTCAAAAAAATGTTACGGGGTTGGAGATTTGACATAAAAAATGACGTTATTCATGAAATGGAACAATGGGTTTCGGTACAATCTGCTAAATTCTACAACGATGGCTTTCGATAGATATAGAAACTCTGAAATAAACGTACAACTTTGGATGATGACTAAATAGTGAAGTCTCAAAAACAACAAATAAACATTAATTTTCTATCTTGGTTATTATCAGTAATAATGAAAACAGTGTACGATTCCATCTAATATTCTTATGAAAGCGGCTGAGTAAAGATTTAACCATTTTTACACTGGTGTGCTAAAATTAAGGACGAAGTCTACAAATTAGTATATCAGAGGAACGAAAGAGCAGAGCGGACTGAAAGACCAGAGCGGACTGAAAGACCAGACAGGAGATTAACTAGTGTTAGGTACGGTAGCACATGCGCAGATATGCACCTAGACTTAATGTGAGAGTGCCAGAGCTGGATAAACACGCCGGCGTTGTAAGCTCAGCATTTTTGGGAAAGTAATTGCACGGGCTATGTCAGATTAAAGATGTCGAGTTGCTGCCTCAGTGTGAAATTTCGAACAATAAATCTGTTCGACTACATCTGGATGATTTTACTCGAGGTCGAATCATTGGAAAGATAGAAGGAGGTCGGATCGTGGCTGCGAAATTCGGGATTGCTCACAGCATCGTTTCACGATTTTGTAGAGAACTTCAAACTATAGAAACACCTGCCTGATGATCCAGTTGTGGTCGTCCACGAGCCACCATTCCAGGGAGTGACCGGTATTTTGCCCAACAATCCAAAAGGAACAGGCGGCAGACAGCGGGAGAAATCACTTTGATATACGGCACAAGCAATTGGACGCCGCCATATCTCCTTTTATCGTGGTATGGAGGCTGCATATTGGCGGTCTGTTTGTACGACGACCTGTACGGTGTGAATCTTGAACGCCTGATCATCGAGAACACCAGAATTGTACAGGTAATAAATAGGATCGAGGACTATTTGCGGATGAGTGGAGGTTTAGTTTGAGTAAAAATTCTGGACGCATATCTATCTGGAGAGAGCGGGGAACCCACAATAATCTTCCCAACATCATCGAAAGAAAAAAGCAGGTTTGCAGGTCAAGATGTTCTCGTTTGGGGAGGCATAATACTTGGTTGCCGTACCGACCTTCACATCTTCGAAAGAGGTACGATTACCGGGGCCTGCTATTGTAACAAGATTCTCCTCCCATATGTGAGTCTTTTTAGAGGCGCTATGGGTTCGTTGTTCCTTTTTATGGACGACGATGTGCCAGCTTAACGCACAGTAACTGTCGGAAGAGCTAGCTGTTGGAAAGTGAGGACATTGGACGGACGGCAAGGTCTCCGGATCTAAATTCCATTGATCATGTATGGAACTTTCTAGGGCAGCAAGCAACTTACCATCAGTAACGATTCCTGATCTCTGATTGGCGGTACCAAACGAATGGGTTGCAGTGTTGGTCCAACATGGTCAGACGATATGAAACTTGCATAGCAGTCATGGGAGATTATATCCCCTGGATGTTTCCTCCTGGACACCTGTCACATGGATATTTTGGCCTCCTGTTGCATTGTGCTCCAAGCTACTTTTTCAATTAATTTCCTTTTTATTCTTTTGATTTTTTTTCTGTAAGTTATGCTTACATTACTCATGTTCTTGTATCTTGGGGTTATTATGGTAAAATTTGTGTTGATTTGGAAACATTTTGCACAATGTTATATTGAAAAAAAATCTTCTCGTCTTTAATTTTTACACACCAGTGTATGTATTTCAGTTAAATGGTCGAATGAACTTAAAGAAGTGATAAAAATACAGATGTTGCTTTTCTATCTTTTCCAATGGTGTGTGAAACTTGTTGGCAATAGAAAAATTATGTCAACTTTAATTTGTAATCAACATTGATTCTGTATTCTGTTTTAAAAAGCTAGGTGTTCCAACAAATTAATTAGTAGGTTTTAACATACCATGTAGTACTGCTTTCGTAAACAAAGTTGAAATGCATTTTTATGTAGAAAGTTATAAAAAAATTTGAATTGTTATTAACTTATTGTATAAAAGATATATAAAACTATTTATATGTCACATTTCCTATATAATTCAAATAGCATCTAATTTTAAGTAAAGTGTATATTAAAAAAATCTTATACGAGATTAAAATATGAAAAGCATATAAAGCCATGAATGAATAAAAAATTCGATAAAAATTCGAATTCTTAATGATAATAAATTTGTAATGTTGTAAGTATTAGATATTAGAAGAAGTTTAATATTCGTACGATATGTATTCTGCACCATTTTTTCACTTAATACAACAAATAAAATTTTATGCAACATAAAAAATAATGTTTTATAATTAATAATAATTGTAACTTGTAAATATTGATTAATATAAAAAAGTCGTATTTAAATTAAATATTTTCAGGAATTTAAATTGAATGGAATGTAGAATTTTAAAATCTCGTTTTCAGAATTCTATTTTTTTTAAATCTTTCATAACTTTTTGTATTTTCAAAACTAATTTATTAAGTACTTGCATTAATAAATTTTAAACTATTTGAATTGATTTAGGCTAATGAAGGAGAAAACGAGTTATGAAAAAGTAGTACAAGAACATATACCCAATTAAATTAAACGATATGCATTTAAATATTTTGACATAAGAATTGTTAAACGGTTTTTAACAATGTTCTTTTTCGTGTTATTAGCTCTTCTCCAGCTGCATTAGAGAAGCAATGAGTCAAAATTTTGCTGTTCTTTCAAATGAGCATAAAATTTCTCATTTCTTCAAAAATAAAATTACTTCCTTTTGAAATCTCTTCAGAAAAATTAAAAAAAAGTTTTCAAATGTGTTCACTTCTGCATCATTTATAACAAGCGCAAGTTTTTCAGAACTTTCCATTGTGCCAGAAAATCGAAGCAAGAAGGGAAAAAAAGTTCCAAACTGTCGCAAAAAATTCTAGAAAATAGTTTCTAGATATTCTACAAAATAAAATAACAATAGTAAAAAAAGTTTTTTTTTTTAAAGTGAACACTGATGGCACGTTAACCTGGTTTTCTTTAACATTCTGGAAAGAAAAGGCAAAACATTTTATCATTCCGTTTCCCACGAGAATAAAAATTTCTTGTAGTTCAATTGTTGTCGCTCTCTTTTCATTTTTACTGATATAGTAGTTATTTATTGTTCTTGTCATGTTAAACAACTTTTGTTTTCAGCTCCAAGTCTGGTAAAATTGAGACGGGGGAGAAAAGGAAGAAAAATATTAATGATTCAAGAAGTTTCTGGCATCAGGCCCAGGACGTGGCAGATACCATTTCCTTGTCAGGATGATTAATTCCCGTATCTTTTAAGGAAAAGTTATGTATCGCGTTATAAATCAAAAACTAGAAACCTGAGCTGTGGAAGCGGCGAATCATTTGTAATAGTCAAGATTTTATAACTACGGATACAAAATGCAAAACGCTTTAAGAAATTTGATTATGATGCTCAACTATTCGTAATAAGGAAAACGTGTAACGTTGTTAAAGATGGAGTCACTAGGGTTTTGTTTCCGCCGAGTAATATCAAAAACGAAAGGGTGGATAAAAAAAATGGAATTTGTTTTAAAACTTTTAATTTAATATTCATATTATACTTCTTTTTATGGAAATGAAAAGAATTCGAAAATGTTTCGGAACTGTGTAATGAGTCTCATTAAAATGTTGCTGGAACTTAATGAAACACATTCCAGGTTCTTTTTTTTTGGTACAAAAATGCATCGTTTTAAGATCTTCATCTTATTTTTAATGAAGAAATTAAACGCTAGATTTTTATTTAATATTAGAAAAATTATATTTTTGCTGTAGGTTAGTTAAGTGATCGTATGTGATATAAGTAAGAAAATCCAAACTAGAGTTCTCTTTGAAGATTTTCCTTTTAGATAACAGATTAATCTTTAAAATTAATCAAGATATTCATTTTTATTTTCCCGTTATATGCGAAAACCCAAAAAGACATATAAAAATGTTTTATCGTAATATATCAAGATATATACATATTTAATTATTATCATATGAAAATATTCGAACTTTAATTTTGTTCAAACTTTTTTCTATTTTTCATAATTTGAACGTTTTTATCCTTTGAAAGGTTTAAAATAACTAATATATTATTTGATACAATATTCTCTATATTTTTCATCACTGCAATATATAAACCTTTTCTCTCTGCTATTTTATGACTGATTTGAGTTACATTACATTTAGTAAAAAAGTAGTCATAGATTTAAAAAATAAATACTTACATTTAATCACATTTTTAAATCAGATGCACTTCACAAATAAATGATAAAAAATAGAAGAAAGTTGAAACACATATGGGTATAATGAATCTTTTATAAAGTAAAAGAAAATTAATTATAACTAAGACTGTTAATTTAATGTTCCTAACCATTAATTAGACATTTATTAAATGTTTTTGAAAACAGTCCATTAGAGAGTTTTGAAACACCCTAATTCAGTAAGTAGTTTAAAATTTTTGGTTAAAGTGAACGCCTACGAAAAATCAAGAAACCTTGGGAAGAATGTATAATTCTGGAAGGTGACTGTGTTGAGAATTCTTAAGAATAATATGTAAGAATTAAGTTTTCTACCTCTCTCTCGGTAAGGTTTAATAATAATTAAGACTTTGCGATACTACGGGTTACATGAAACCAAACAAATCAGCATTAGTAGTTGCCATTTACATTAGTATGTTAGTAAGGTTTAATTAACATGCAGAATAAATTTTATCTGGAAATCTAGGTTACTTCTTATAATTAAAACTTTACCATACCCCCTTCGTACATGCCGACAGCGATATTCATTGATTATTACTTTATAAGAACTGGAGAAATATTATATTTATACGATTCTAGAATATCATGTAATACTAAGGTTTACAATATTTTTTTTATTTTCCTGATGGATATGTGTTATTTGTGATTATATCGGATTATCCAGATGACAAGCTGATTATATACAAAAAATCCATTGAATAAAGATAAATTAATTTCAGGCTAATTTCTTATAGTTTTTCATTTCCTAATATTCAGTAATTTAATGCAGGGATCGCCAGTGCTTCTGTACCTTACAGCCTATTCCAGGTGGGGAGGTGGATTCATTTTTTTTAAATATGAGCACACAGCTAGCAATAAATATAATATGGCATTTAGGAAAATAACCATCATTTGGGGATTTCCTATCGTAGATAGCGTCCAGAATGCAGAACAAAAAATTACGCTCTTCGTGTGACGCCGTTTACGAACAGTGGAAAATAGTGCAGCACAAGAGGGAAGCAGTAAAAATATACTTAATGCATTTTTATTTGATGTATTTAATATTTAACATTTAGCGAAACAAAATGGAAATTAGGACGGGGCCATATTATTTCGAACCTACGATGACGCTTCCCTGAAATTCTACTCTTATGAAAGAAAAGAGACATTTGCAGAGTTTTATTCGAATACCAAGGAAAGCTTTAGAAATGACCTCCCGATCTTGGCGACGAATTTTGCGACCATTTTGGATACTTTGTCGACTATTGTTGGTTCATAGATAGAAAATATATCAAACAGCAATATAAATTCAAATACAGGTACTAATATACATAAAATAATACACTTAAAGTGTATATTGCTGTGTAATAAGAGTGAAAATATACTATAGTTAAATTTTATATTTTATTAAAGATCTCTTAAATTGATACTCTAATAATCTTTTATTAAATATCCTTCATTTAACTAAAATAAAAACTAACTATAAATTTCTGTTATCATTTTTATGTACTCAAGAGTGCATCCAATTGAATTTAGTTAAAGGTAAGTTAGAGTTTGCTCCCAGGCCTAAGAAGTCCAATCAAGTAGGGCCCATCTCCGTTTTGTAGCCTTTGCGAGCTAAAGTTGTATATTTTCAATCAAACTTAAGCGCAAAGAGATGGAGATAGATGTTCGTATTCTTTCATATTTCAGAATTTTGAACAAAGGAATAAGTAATAAGAAATTAGTAAGCAAACATATTTATTTCTTGTTATTTGTGTCTTACTGTAATTATCCATTCCATTTGCATATCAAAAATATAAAATCCCGGCTCAGTTTACCTCATGTAGCCTTCTTGGGTTCTTGACGGATGTTTCCATATTAACTCCAGATTTACGAAGTCTTAAAACAGGTTTCTCATTTCATAATTAAAAATTCCGCATTATTATTTGCTTCTTATATATCGGTTTTTAATGATATAAAGTTGTAAATGAAAAGCTCTGAACTCATTTTATCCACAAGATACATATTTTCTTTTTTCTATATGTAGTACAACTGTTATTATGAAAATCTGTCGAATTGGTTACTTTACAATTAATCATTTCATTTTTTCGGAATAGCAAAATTGAAAAGAGAATGAATAAGGAACAAACAACAAATGAACTGTAACCAGTATTAAAAAAGCAGTTTTCAATTGGTTGTTTATAAAAAGAGCAAGCTGTATGTATCACGAACAAACACTTCAATTGCACAGTTTGCAAAGAAAAAGGTGTAAAATTTAGAAATTTAGTAAGGTTGAATTTTTATTTATAATACAATTAGATCAAAGTAAGTAATTATTTCAAAGAAAATATTGCAAAAATGGAAGTGGAGTTTATTAACTAAATAAAAATTTGAATTTTTTCAAGCTGTACAAAGGAAATATTCTTAAGATTTTATGTACTATCTACTTTATAACGAAGTTTTCCCGCATAATTCCCTTTGAAACTTTATTCTCTTTATTTCTTTTTGGGGCTAATCTTTTGGGAATTTATATGAAGCTATTTGATTATAGAGCCTCTTCTTGTGAATGAACTGGAAATATATAAATTTCAATTGATATATTGAAGTGTAGTGAATAAGAGATATCAAATAGATCATATATACCGAAGCTGGACGTTGAGGAAAGAGTATTCGGAAGTCTTGCCAAATCGAAATGTATAAGAAAAATAGGTCCAATATTACCTATATTAAATGTAACAAGTATTATTGTAGGTGATGTGCGTTCAAAATGATGTTTATTAGAAAAATGTTCTAAATAAAACTAATTATATAATTCTATTTATTTAAGATAAAATATTTATAAAAAATTGCTTTTTTATTTACAAGTCAGAGATTACTTCAGTAAAAAATATGTGCACAATTGTTACCTATACCTAGTAAATCTAGTGTTAATGATGATAATCGCCACTTTTCAAGTCGATATGTATAATGTCGACATGTTTAATTTAATTCCCGCATTTGAATGCAATGTTTTTTTTTTCCAGAATTATTCTCTGCGATGTGACATTTGACTACGAATGTCCCGATACAGTACCGATTCGATAATTTTAAAGTGAAAAATCACCTAAAATATAGGATAAATCATGCTGTATAGTTACGAGGTTGGTTGGATAAAATTAATGGCATTGAATCTTCTAAGGATATATTGTGCCAAACTCTAAGTCAAGAAATTACCATTTTATTTTTTAAAGGTAAAACAGTTTAAAATTCAAGTAGAAGTAAAAGAAGAAAACTAAGTTTAATAAAATTATATGGAGGTAACGAAACCAATTTCATGCTTAAAATTAAAAATAATTGTTTCGGATCCTCCTCAACCAAGTTAATTAAATAACGCTTAAATGATTTAAAATATTTAGGTTGGTTGGGTGAAAATTATGACACTGAATCCTCTTGGGGCAAAATGTGCTAAACACAAGTTGAAATATTTCATTAAGTTAGCTAAACTATATGAAAATTGTTAAAACAAATAAAGCGTAATAAATAGAATGCTTTTTAATAAAATGATATTTTTGGAGTGAAACCGATGCCTATTAAGAATTTAAAAATATTTGGTTAGAGAATTTTCCCAACCTAAGGTTTACCCCAGGTTGGGGGGGTTTCCTCAATAATTAAAAATATTGTCTTAGATTTAAAATTTTAGAAATGAACAGAGTTATATAAAAGCAGAACATTCAATTAAAATTGTCACACAGTAAGAAGACAAACGCAGTGGTTACGCCTATGTGTAGCCACTGTCATGTATCAAGATAATGTGCTGTCGTTGAGCATGGTTACGAGACCTTACCACTGAGAAAGGATATGGCCACTCAATGATGAATTTTGTGTACCTCCTGATGAGGTTGTCATCGGAGAGGAGAAAGAGGGAGGAGGGGCCCTTGGCCCCTTCCGCTTGCTGCCCTCTCTTCTTGACCATCTCCCGGCCGCTCAGCTTCTGCTCATCGTCGCGATCACAGGAGCGGCTGGCCGCCTCGGCCTGAAGGGCCCGCAACCTGCAAGAGAGAGAGAATTCGATATTCAGAAAAGCGTGAACATTTCACAAGACACTAAAATATAAACAACAATTTAAGAATATACATTTTCAATGAAATGCACAGTGAAGTTGCATTCCTTTTGGACAATTTGAATTAAAAGTAAGACTTTTAAGTTTCTAAAATTATAAATGTTCGATGTGTATCGATCTCCTTAAATCGCTTGCCATTTTCTTACCATGTCATATGGCGTCCTTCTTTAAACAACTTGTATTTTCTCATTTTGCTGGAAGGTGGCAGTTTAGAGGAACTAATTTCTGCATACGCGCAGTTATACAAATTGAGAGTATTCAGCGTGAGCACCGGCGGTATTAATATTAAAACCCGTACAGCTATCAAACGGTCACAGTAACATTAGCAGCGAAAGATGAAAAAGAGTTCTGACTTTACCGATTCACATGCAATCTTGATGATTCTTACTACTGTCTTCCTCCTTTCCTGGATACCTGCACGGTTTCTCTTCTCTCCTGATTAGTTGATATTCAGCAGGATGAGTATAGAGACTCGCACCAGTAGATTTGTCTTTTACTGGATAAGCGAACCTTATTTGCATTTGTCCAAGGGGACACTCGATAGTTATTCTTCATCACTGTGTTCCAGTCTAGCAACATAACTTTGGGATAGATATATCCTTCCACCTATCATTAGCTATCAATTTTGTTCTATTTAATGAATGAACTTTATTTTAGTTCTGTTTCAGCGAGTGGTATTCTCATGCAAAATATCGACCTGAATAACAAATAACACAATTGATATTTTAAATATTTAATTATTTTGGATCCTTTGCAATCTCCTCATCTTATTTAACTGAAGTATGGTATATGCTGACGCATCTAATTATTCTTTCAAATTCAATGCGACCACGTCGAAAAATGCGAACGATACACATTGGATTAGTTACAGAACAGATGATGACCTTGAACTTAATCAGTGGCCCCCGAGATGCCTTTATTGAACTTCCCCTCCTTCCATGTTATTTTTTCTTTGCGCTACTTAAAAGATTTAGTGTTTTTTCCCTTCATTACTGGCAAGTATTGATGAACTGAAACCTCAAATGATTACACCCCTTCAAACTGCGATATAAAAAAAAAACATGTTGAAAATAGTTTCGGATGAGTTCTATTAGCAACTGCATAGCATTCCTGTTCCTGGCGGTGGTCAGGTTGAATAATGAAAATTTTATAAGCTTCAGAGTGTTACGTTTAATATAATTTGTCGAAACAGAGTGCAACTTCTTTAATATTGTACTTGTATCTATTTTAAATTGGGATATTCTTTTGCAATTTTTTGCAAATTTTTTTTACACAAATGCCACTTGAGATTTAAACACAGTGTCTTCCATAAGTTTCCCGTCTACAGCCATTTTGAATTCGAGAGAATAACAGTAATCCTATGGAATTTATACTTTCCTCCTCAAACCAAGATTATTTTACTTATCGGGATGCAATAAACTACACCAGAAAGAATAAAATAAATAACAAAGTGTTTTGTAAAGAGAAAGAGAGAATACTATTTCCTCTTCGATCTTTGAGTACAATTTAATATATTTTTAAAGACTGGAAAACCAACAAAAGAATAATTAAAACTGACATAAAATATTTTTAAAAATCAGAGGAAAATGTAATTCAGCAAGAACATTCATTAATGGCTTATAGACGGGAGTCTTCACCGATCTCTCTATGTTCGTGCAAGAGGTACAACACTGAGTTACTATTGAATATGATAAAAAACACACACTTCAATTAATTACATTAAGATACATTTTTTACTAGTTTCAGAAACTCTAATATATGTTATTCATCAGAAAGATACGAAAATTTGAGGAATGAGACATCAAGATATATGCTAAACAGCTAGTGATACACTGCCGACATAATAATGAACTAAGTACAGACGTTTATACTATAATACTACAAACTCTTTTTTTTATACACAGCATCTAAATTAGAATGTTTATATATCAAAATATCTTCATCACGTTCTGTTGAAATGTATCTTAAAGTCTGTTGAAATAAAACAAATTAACCAAACTATAGGTATTGCTGCATTTTTTTTACTTCAGTGGGAAAGGGGAAGAACTAAATTAGTTTTTACATTTTATAGTAAAATATGAAATCCACTTAAAATGGGCTTTAATCCTCCGACATCAAAGTTATGCTGGAATCACATAAACCAAAAAAATGCGCTTAATGGTAACTACTTTAAAATCAGAAATTTAGCAAAATTAAACATCTCAAAGCTAGTTCGTTTTATTGTTTTTGTTCTTAAAACCGTCACCAGATTATATATTAAACTCATTAGAATTATGGCAATATTAAATCCATCTAACCGTAAGTAGAATTAGCACGTTTTTTTAGTGCAACAACGAAAAATCCAATGTTAGTGAAATATACACCAAGCTCACGAAAACGTACCAAAATGCACTCTAGAAATAAAAATAATTGCAAATAATGGGTACAAGAAAATAGCAATGGAAGGGGAATACTACTTTATTCTTCTAACTTATATTTTGAGTATTTGGATTTTCAGAAGGATCGAAAATTTATATATATATAATTAAAATTTTTAAAAAATTCGAAATTTTTTTTTCAAATCGCATAAAAATATACTACTTAAACTTTTATTTATTAATTAAATTGAGTCTTTCCTTAATTAAACTATAAGAGTTTTTATTTTATATTTTGTGTGTTGTAGAGTAAGTCACAGTTAATTGTAAAGGCAGTTTATAAAATATTTTTATTGACATAAAATACAGTAATGAAATAGATCTTTTCCAACGCACTGTGTATATAATTATAAATATTACGATTCAAAACTAAAGGTGGTTTTTTACCACACAAATTCATGAAACAAAATTCTAAGTTGTTTCACGCACTAATTTGCAAAATTCTAAGCATCTCAATTTAATTTAATTTAAAAACATTATAAATGACTCGTTATTGTTGAAATTGTACGTATAATTCATTATTTTATTTTGTAATTTAATTTGTATTAACAGTATTTCCCCCTATTCTTTAGATATGATGCAAAATACTTAAACGTAATTCTCTTGTGTTGCTTATAATACGTAGTCTCACCTTTTCTTAAATTAACTCACTCTAACTGTTCCAGGCTTTTATAATGGCTATTATCAAATAGTGCCTGCAGTCCCACGAGATGTAGTTAGAACTAAATAATTTTATTATTATTAAATTATTAATTTACGACATTCCCTATTTTAAAGGTATAGCTTTTGATTTGCGGTAAAGATATTAAAATAACTTGCAAAATTGAAAAGTAAAGGAAAACTGCAGTTAAAAAGAGACTCAGTTCCCTGCTAGCAACTTTTTGTAAATTAGATATTCATAAAAGAAGCTTTCTTTCATCCCCTTTAAACGCACTTAGAATATGCATTTCTGACAAAAAAAATTTTTTAACCAAGCAATAATTTGAAATTTTAATATTTTTCAAAATACAGGCTTATTCAAAATGAATCAGATTTAAAAATTCCCTGTTTTCAAAAACAAATGATATAGAATGATAAATAATATATGAATACAAAGGAAAGATGTGGAAATTTTATATGGTGAACAATAGGCTCCCCTCATGTGTTCTTCGTGAATTTATTTCAAGAAATCTGTTTAAGAAGCTTTTACGGAAGATCTCGTCGTTGGATCGGTTACAGTAGACCAAATGATTTGACGTTACACAACTGGCCACCTAAGGCACATGATATGGCCCCATGAGATTTCTTCCTTTGGGAGTTTGTTAAAAATAAAGTGCATGCGCCACCATTACTCATAAATGTTGATGAACTTGAACAATGCATTTTTGTTGTTGTACAATCAATTACCACTGACACTTTACAACGTATTTGGCAGGAATTTACATATCAAATCGACATTACACGCGTAGAAAACGGAAGCTATACCAAGCACTTGTAAAAAAAAAAAAAA
>BMAW01033264.1:0-157362 GCA_019974015.1 Nephila pilipes
AAATATAAAATAGCTTGCTCATGCTAAATAATATTTAATTAAGTGTTCAAAGCAATGATATTAATTATAACACAGAAAGAAATATATCCAGTGCAAAATAAGCGTCTCAGAGTCACATACGCTTAATCTCTCTGTCTTCAAACAACGTTAAGTGTCTTTATTTTCGCATGGGGTAGACTTCCACCTTGGCTGCCTGTCCTCACAGTTTTCCTGTTGGAAAGTAGGCTATGGATAACCCCCGTCAGAGACTTTTGCATTGCAAAACTCCCGTTTTTGTTTCCCAACTTCCCAATCAAAGGCGTAATAAAAAGTTTACTACTCCAAAGCAATAAATGAGCCAAATCTGGGGTCATTGGCTTTGGTCAACTACATTCATGAACACCTAACTCTGCTACACAGGTATGGCAGAGTTGATTCCTCTTTGTGAGGTTTTGTGACCCATGACATAGATATGTATGGGGATTTAGGGCCAAGCCGTTTGACGTCCGACGTCTGCATGCACGTGGGTTAGACTTGATATTGGCCGATAAGACCGAATGGTGTTAGGGGACAGAAACGAAGGTTGTCTGTGATTGGATTTTCCAATGAAAAATGAAAATAATTTGAAAAGGGGGGGAAGCCTGAGACAGCCCTACCCGAGGATTTAAAAGGGGCAGGAAAAAAGAGAAGAGAGGGGATCTTCTCGGAAAGCGAAAGAGGTGATCCCACAAAAAGTAAGAGGCTATATCCTGCTCTTGCGATTTTGAGACTAAATTCATGTAGATGTATTCCTATTTGTGGTACTTTTAAGCTATTATTGTTTGTGACTTTGTGCGAAGAAAATAAGACGAAAACACCTTCTAACTAGAATATAATTCATACAATTGTAAAATAAAGAAGTATTTTTACTTAAGCTGTGTGATCCCTTCACGTTACCAATTCATTCCATAAATTCTGGGGTCACGACGTTACACTGTGGTCCTTAACAAAACATTTAACCGCAATGCATGAGTCTAACAATTATGCCGCAATGCGTAACATTGCATTTTGTGCATATATCCACTAAGCAATTATTTTAATAATCAAACGAACGAGATAAAAAAAAAAAGGAAGGATAATTACGTAATACTACAACAACGTTTATACAAATGGCTTTGTTTATAATTCCTAGTTGATAGCAGCTAAACTGGAATCAAGCCCCAACTTTTTCCAAAAAAGTTGAGGTCCTTCTAGCCTCCCCCATAAATCGTCGCCACTGGAAATCGATGCTTGTTAATGATATCTCACTCTTCTTTTAATTAGAATTTTAATCAGTAAAAACGTAAGTCCTTTTATTAAAATGTCCTTTTCTCTCAGAAAATTTTCTACTCTTCAATATTTTTCACTATTAAAATCATACACTGTGCAACATACAGTCTGACCCCTTTAGCACGTACGCTATTCCCTGCAGAGGGAGTAGTGTGAGGACGAGTTTGTAATATATTTGCTTGAACTACTCTCAGATCTCTCTCTGAAGTGAAACAGAAACACTTCAGAGGGAGAGAGAGATTTATAACTCATCGAAATGTGTGTGTGAGGCATGAGGGCTCACCGACGCAATGCGATAAAAGCATAAACCGAGTATAGTTAATTGTTATTGTTTGCTACGTTCCTTTCATATGTCTGAAATTTAAAGACAAAAAAGTTTTTAAAAGCCAAAATAAGGCTTAAAGGTGGATAAGAGGTGAAGTTATTAATTTATAAAGTCAAAAGAAGGTTTATAAATCAGAAATGGAATTGAGATATAAGTAGTAAAAAATGTATGTGTGTTTCTTCACGTGATATTCAGGTCGATGGTTATTAATCTTGGATTTGAATCCTGACTCCACTAAAGACCCGTCGGATAGTGATATTAACACACGTTGAATCTGTCAAAGCTCCAAGTCCATGTCAAGTCGAAGTTTGGAAAGTGAGGTTACAACTCAAGCGTCGTCCTCGTCACTTGACAGAGGTTCAAAATTACAAGGTCCATGACCAATAATCTTGGTGTTGCTTCTAAACGTGACGTTAATAAGCAATCAATCAATGAAATCCCAAAGACGGGATTTCATGAAACATTTGCAAAATATGGGTGGTTCTTGTTTCAATCAACTTGAAGCTTCCATTTCAATTTACCATTGCTCATAATGATGAAATATCACTTTGGGATTCACCATTATTTGGTTTGCTAAACGAGTATGGATTAAGTAAATAGACGATATCAACGAGTCGTGTATATACCCATCTGAGTCTGTGCCAGCGAGATCTGATAAGAATTCCAGTAAGGAAGTCAGAGTGAGCAAGTTCTGAAACTTCATCATCAATATAAAAAAAAAGACACTTTATTTTCGGGACGAGTACAAAAAAAACATGAGTATTATCAAAGAATAAAAGATGCCCCTTGTGATTATATTTTCAAATTTTAAGGTGCTAATCTTTTTTTTTTTTTTTTTTTTTTTTTTTTTCGAAATAAGAGCATTTCTATTGTTCACAAAGTAAACGTCTTTACTTTCTGTAAATATAATCTGTTCTCAATTTGGTCAAAAAAATATTTATTTTCCATTATTTCACATTTTCTAGTTATCCTGGTATCTCAATTAATCCGATTTAACAAAGTCTTACTGTACTCCATAATATCACTCTATTTCAATCAAGTATGTGAAACTATATATTCTCAACCAATAGGAAGCAGATTCTGGATGAGGAGTGAATTAAATCTGTTTATCCGGCTGAATGTTTACATTTGGGGATGATACGTATAAGTGATAATCTATATAAAGTACACATTATTTTTTAAAAGTATTTTAATGGTTTTCTTTTTATTACAGAAGTAAATGTTTGTCTTGTAACGAAAGATAAGAAGTGATTTAAAAACTATTATAGCTCAAATTTTTAATTTTGAAAGAATTTTTAGAAACAGTTTTTGCAATTATTTTAATAAAGGTAGAGTAACTTTTTTTTCACCCTAGACAATTTTATGGTAATAAGTTTATTTTATAACGATGATTTCTATTTATTTTATATTGGGTAATCACATTTACTGTATAAATACGGCTTCTATTTTTAAGAAATGAGTTTTGTTTCGTCGCAATTGATTGCAATTTGCTCTCCTACTTGTTAAGTAATTATTATTGTAAATAGTTTATGAAAGAATGAATGAATAAATTAAAGTAAATGACTGACATTTGGTGGGGTTTTTTATAGCTATTGATTTATAAATTAGTTTTGGGAAGAAAAAATTTAATTTAGCCTAAATTTTCAAAATTATTAATTTTTTTACTATTTGTAATTTTTAAATATATATTATTTTAAGTTAGGATTTGTAATTCCATTTTAAGAAATTAAAGTATTTAAATTTTTTTAACAGTCGCAATGTTTTAATGTCTGCAATTTTATAATTTTTGATAAAGTATATGAAATAGCAAGAAATTAACCAAACTATATGTAAAATATTATACAAAATTCTTTTAGCAATGTTATAACTTGATAAAATTAAGAATTATCGAATTTTTTAACCCAATATTCTGAATCACTAGCATCTGGTTGGTATTATTTATTTTATCTATAATAAAAGTTTTATCATAATTTCACCTGATTAAAGATGTCTAAAATTTTGTCACCTAATATTATAATTTGTCTGCATTTATGTAGAAATAAGATTTTGGCAGTCTGTTCTAAAAAAAATAAAAATTAAGTTCTAATATTTAGGGACTTGAATAATTTAACTTTATTCTACTTAAAAAATGTTTGTTTCTTAAAAATGCTTGTAACCAATATGTCTGGTATTTAAATTATATATTTATATATAAAATGTTCAATTTTGCATATAGTATATTATGGTTTTATATTCCTGATATATATTACTTGGGAATTGTATACTCTTATAGCATTTATTGTATACATTTTGTAACATTTTATATTTTGATTAAAACTCTTTATATTCAGAAATAATTTCATTTGATAATATTTCTTAGCTTGTGTAACATAGGTAAAAAACTGTAGTTATTTTTCCTGTTCTGCATTTTGAGTATGATATTTTGCAATCTTCTTACAGATGTGTTTATTGGTTTTTAATGTGAATCCTAATGCCACTGAAAGTGAATTTTATTTGATTTTGATCAATGTCCGAGATGAAGTCTACAACAGACCAACGAAACTTGCTAGTTTTTGGGAAAAGCATCCTCATGTTATTGGAGGTATATTTATTAATTCCGAATGATCCAATTTATAAAGTTATGTTGCCATTGAAAAAATGTATATCAAATATCCTTCAATTATTAAAGTTACTGTACATATATTGTTATTCATTCTAATATGTTATATTACATCTAAAATGGAGGCATTTTGTCCTAAAATGGGATATGATTTTTTTTTTTCTGTTTGAGATAATTATCCGTAAAAGTCCACTTTATATAATGAAATTGAACAAAATTGTTCACCTACCATCTGTGTAGATAAATAAAGAGCATACAGGCAAAATAATTTATAACCATCATCATAAAATCTGAGTTGCAGTTGCTTTAACCTTTTTATTACTGCTATTAATTTAAAAAAATTTAAACACATGAAAACACCCTTTGTACATAGATAACAAAAAAAAAAATGTTTTAGTTTGGATAATTTTAAACAAACATGAATCTGAAAATCAATATCATAAGTTATATAATCACTATAGATAAATAAATGTTAACTTTAATGCATAAGATATATAAATGTTAACTTTGAAACAAGTACAAAAGTTTGAACTGGAACAAAAAGAAATGCATGATTTTGAGAAAATAAGTGATGAAAAATATATCTCCATGTTCTGTTGATAACATTTAGTGATACTTCCATGTTACAATGGCTCCCATCAAATTATGATTATGTCCATGTTGTTGCCAAACTCAGTAATAGCTTACCTTGGTATTATTTATTGGTTGTTTGGTGATTCATCATCAGGGGCCTCTAAAACAAGGAAGTATCCATTTAGTTTACTACTTTATTAGTTGCTGAAACGTGTTAAAATATGGTTATACTTAAACATGAAAATTTTATTGCACTGAAAAGTATTGATCACAGAGCATTTTGAAAAAGTGGAAAAGAATTTCATTCAATTTTTTTTTAACTTAATTGTGTATAAAATTCTTTAACAGTTATATTGTTACAATCTGATATCATATTTGCGTATTTTTACTATATCATATTTGAGGGAGGTAGATTTTTTTTTCAATAATTTTTAAACACATTTGACCATATATTATATTATTCAATGGCTAATAATTTGATTTTTGTATTTTCCATTAGACACGTGTCACTTAGCGCTTTTTTGAGGTAGCAAACTTTCTCAGAGCAATACATCAACAATTTAGCTTGACTTGTAATTGTATTGTTAACCATATTCATTTAACTCTGCATTTTTAACTCTTCTATTAAAATGACATGGTGCTTTCCCACAATGGATATCAAAATTTGTGAACTGCAAGGGTGACTTGCAACTGAAATGGCTATGAAGGATTTATTCTTGTCTGGAAGAGAAAGAATGATAGCTACACTAGATATGAATGTTTGTTGTAAATCATTCTTACCTTTTATTGATCCAGATACTTAATGTAGTACACATTCTGTTGAATGCTTGTGAGCTAGTGCAAAATTATAGAATAAATGCCTCAGAGGTATTCCCATTCAACATTGAGATCCTTATCTAATAAAATTCATGTGGTGTCAACAGAAAAATATTTCTTTGTTATGTTAGATGTTATTTTGAAATTTAGGCCTGCTATTTAATGTTATCTATTTTCTTCAGTTAAAAATAGGGAGTTTGATGTTGAAATGCATGGTATAGTTGTATTGGAAAAGTATCCTTTTTTTTTTCCCCAAAAAAAAATTGAAGTTGTGTATTGTTCTTAATGCATACTAGCACATTATTTAAAACAGTCCAACATTATAAATAACACCAGTAAAAACGAGTTTTTTAAACATGGGTTTTCTTTCAAACTTTATGTTATGCTTAACATAATTTTTTGATACCTTAAATTTTAAATAACATTCACCTGTTTTGAAGATGAGGAGCAATGTTACAAACATGAATTGATGCTTTCCTGCAATGCTTCTCTCAAAAAGGAAAGGATGGATTTATGGAGATGTCACCAGTGAACAAAGGAGAGTTTAAGCAATGACCCCTTCACCTTGGTGACAGATTTGGTAACTTCGCAAGAAACTTGCTGCAAAATTTAATTATTTTAATAATTAGTTTTAATCAATTTTTATTATTTATATTGTCCTCCCAAACAATTATGTACAGAAAATTTCAGCTCAATTGAGCACTTTAAAATGTGAGAAAAAGCTTTTAAAGTTTTGACCCAGACACAGTTGCAATGTGAGTAGAAGAAAACCGATTAAAAACAAAGTCCAATGCATCAGGTTTTTTTTTTTTTATTTATTTATTATTATTATTATTATTATTGAGCTGGTAATGAAGGTTAGCTCTCAGGTGGGTTAAGTATTTTTTAAGTACTTAAAACCTTCATTAGGGTAAAGAACCAGTTGTTAACTTGTTTGAATTTCATTACTATTTGATACAAAATTTACCTTCTTTGTCTAAATTGTAAAAAATTGAATTTTCTGAAATTGTTGTGGTAATGCAAAAAAAGAAAAAATTGGAAAAGTAAGAAATGTGACTTTTTTGTCCAGTTGCTCATGAGTTCATATTTTACACTGTTGTTTGCAATGCTGATGCTGCTTATTATATCAAAATGACACTTGTACATTAAGTCCCAACTGTATGTCTCCCTTTGAGTACACGCTTTCCTTTCATTTTAAACATAATTTGAATTTTCTCTTCACTTTTGAAAATACATCTCTTTCCATATTTTGTACTTATGTATTAAATTCAGTTTCTTCTGTATAAAATTTAGGTACTTTTCCATTTCACCGGTGCAAATCTCACCAAGCAGACCTTATTGGCAACAAGACATAGTATAACACATATTCCTTTTGGCATTGGTTGAATCATTTTTGGAGACTTTATCACTTGCGCTTTAACGAAATGGAAAAGTTACCAAAATTTATTATTTTATAGAATTCTTATAATCTTATGAGATAAATTTTCTTCTAAAATGCATTAAACTTTTGAAATAAATTTCATTCCTTAATGTTTTCAAAGTCAAATTTTATTTAACTATTAATTTTGATGTATTTGTTGAATTTAAATTTTACAATGTCATAAAAACTCAGATATAAAGGCATATTTTTGGCATATATTGATATATATCCTTTCATATTTTTTGTTTCATTCAATTTGGTTTCATCTATAGTACTTCAATACAATTTCAATACTATTGATGTTCCTTAGGCATGGATTTGGAACCAGGAAAAGCAGGAGGCACCTGGCTAGCAATGAACAAACATGGGAAAATTGGAGCCTTGCTTAACATTTTGCAACCTGATGAAGAAATTTTACCTAATAAAAAAGGAAGAGGTAAATTTACATGATTTAGGTATCTTAGAGTGAATCAGTATGATTCATATATTTTACTGCCATTGCATACTACTTGTAAATGATGAAAATAATTATGTTTAGTATATATCTGCATCTGGATATTTTTATTCTATTTTTTTAATTGAAATCATAAAAGTGTATATAAATTCCTTTTTTTCTATTACTGCTGTTCTATTTAAAATTATGTGCTATGTAAGAAATAAATTACATTTAATGCATGAACAATAACACTTAAACTTATAAAAGCTGCAACTAGGTTTAAATTATTAATTGCCGAAATATAAAACTGATTAGTTTGTTTATATAATATGCATAGCAAATATTGAATGTTACTTTTGATGTTCTTCAGCTAATATATAAATAGCATTCAAAGTAAAATATATGTACAAAGGGGGTATCAGAAAATGTTGTGTGTAAGGCTCCCTGTTTCTTTAATTTTAAGAAGTCAAAATGTACAATGTTTATAGAAAGTCTAGAGAATTTATAAAAGTGTTTATTTCCTTTATGTTTCATTATAATTGCTTTATTTGTTGAGGCATTAACATACTAGCAGATTAAGGAATCAAAGTCTTAATATTAAAAAGACACGTCTTGATGACGAAGCCAGTTTCCAACTGCTTGTGAACATCATCACTCATAGGAAAACATTATCCTTGAAGATGTTTTTTAAGCTGAGGAAATAAATGAAAATCAGAAGGGATCATATCAGGACTATAGGGAGGGTAACAGAATTTCCTAGGCCTAGGAATCTAAGAGCCATAATGTAGTCTTGTGTTCATGTTTTAGGAGCCATATGTAGACTTGAATTATCATGCAATATAACTCCCTGGATCTATAAACCAGGTCATTTGCAATGAATAGTCTCCTTAAGTTACTTATGGCACCTGTTACATCAGCTATTTTACAGTATATTTTGCATCCCTTGGGTCTGCATAGACTCTCTTCAACAATGGTGAAGGAAGCTAAAATGTTTTAATGACTAACTTGCAGGGAAATCTCTTTGCTTAGTTGTAAGTGCACTGCGAAGACCAGATGAGTTTCTCTGGACCAATGCATCATTTATTTGAATTCTACCTGTTATTCATAGTTAAATAATCTCATCAATCACAGGGTAGAAAAACCATCCTTCAAAAAGTGTCAGAAAAAAACTAGCTGCCAAAAACTCAAAAAACAAACATATATGAAAAAATTATTTATAAACCACTCACATTTCTTTCTTGAAACATTCACCGAGTCTGCTCATCATTTAAATTGATGCAAAATGTGTACACAATAATTATTTCAAATGGAATAAATGATAAAACTTTAATACTATTATAAGAAACTTGTTGACATCCTATTGGCAATGATGTGAACAAAAAATATGGTGGAATAATGTGAGGAACCTTATGAATAGAATTTTATCTTTTAAAAAATACTGCATATTATTAATTTTAGAACGAGATCTCTAATAAATAAAGTGTAAATAAAATGAAAAATCTTAAAAAAACAAACAAAAAATTAATATTACAAAAATACTTGTTAATTCATGCCAATGATGTTTACCAAAATCCTTAATCCCTCCTTAACAATTATTAATTTGTTTCCTCTATAATTGAACAAGTAAAATACTGGACTAAAAAAATTATGAACATGCCACTGATTCATACATAAAGTATTCATTAGGTTACTGAATAAAGCTACACATACTGAACGAAACAAGGAACTAATATAAAAACCAGAATTAGATTCCAAAGCTTAAAAAATTATATTATTTTATGACTAAATGTAATGCTTATATAAATGAAAAGTAATTATTATTAAGGAAAAATGTTTTCTATGTCATAGGTTTTTTTTTCTCAATTTCTAAATTCTATAACATAAATAGAGCAAAATGCAGTTACGTGAATATTATTATACAGTAGTTGCCATATATTATAATTTGCAAGGTTTTTTTTAAAACAATAAATATGATGGAATTAAAAAAAAAAAGGCCAGCAGATCAATTTTTTAAAAAAAAATTATGGATGAAGTTTTCTCGAAAAATTAGTTTATTTTCATATTTTTGTATCCAAATTTCTATATCTGTAAAACAATATTTTTGTTTTATGATGGAGGAGTGTTTTTGTTTTTTTTTTTCACATAACTATAGATAAAAATTTTAAAAGATTTGGTACTTGTGTGTTATTGATGGAAGTTTCTGCGCCAAATCTTGATAACCTTTCTTCATTGCTTCATGTCAACCACATGTCCTGACCTCTAACTTTGTTTCTTTAAACCAGCATTATCATTTCCATCGAAGTTTGATTTCCTTGCCTTTTGATGAATTATTTTCTCCTTTCTTTTGTCTTACTTTCAGCATAATCTTAATTTCTAATAATGAAGATATGGAATTTGAAACAAACCTATAAAACAGGGTCTATCTATTTTAACTTTACTATTTCATTCATAACATGAAAAAACTTGAAATTGGTTTCCAATAAGAAACATCAAGTGTGGATATAAATTTGCAAATCCTGAAACTGATATCACATGCAACATGATAAGCTAATGATATGGGGGGGAGAGACTAAAAAAAAGGACAGGGTAAAAAGTATAGAATATCCTGACACTATCTTGAATCATGAATAGCCAAATGATGTGATGTCAGGATGAAGAAATTAATAGTAATGGTTGCTTTGAATGTATTCTTAAATCTCTTAGTAAAGAAATTTCATTAAAAAAAAAGAGCACAGAAGGTTTCACACTGTGTCTATACAAACATGCAAGAAATAAGCAACTTTTTAAACAGTAATTCCTCTCATTGTGAAAAAGTCACCAAACTTCATTAATGTGGTTTCGATAATATTCAAAGACTTATATATAATATCTTAACAGATATTCATATGAAAATGAACATTGAATTTCCAATAAAGGATAAATAAATAAGAGAGTTTGATTTAAGATTATATTAAGTATTATTGTTTATTTTCATTAGAAATAAAAATTTTGAAGATGAAATGAGGGTAGGTATAAACACAACACATTCTGAACCAATCAAATCATTCAAGTTACTTCGTAAGATGGGGCATAAAATATAAAAAAACAATGGCTATTAAAATTAAATAAACATTCATATTGAATATAGATAAGGAAATATTAAAAATAGTTATCTTTTGATGGA
Organism: Nephila pilipes; assembly: GCA_019974015.1. Taxonomy (NCBI): domain Eukaryota; kingdom Metazoa; phylum Arthropoda; class Arachnida; order Araneae; family Nephilidae; genus Nephila; species Nephila pilipes. The sequence goes on from BMAW01033264.1 coordinate 10,620, forward strand.
GACATGTTTTTAAATTTTCTAACTTTCAAAGGATGCAACGAATGAAAATGATCAATTATGTCTCACGACAATGCAAAAGTTGAATGAATGAATCATATTTTCCAGTTGTTTAGTGGTAAGGTTTTTTGCTTCTACCAGATAGGTTATGTATTCAAAACTTAAGCAATATTTTTTAGCATGCTACTTGGTTGCTTAATGGTACATTTTTTCCTGGCACTTAATAGGTTTAGGTTTTAACCAGTTTATAACAACTTTTTTTTTTTTTTTTTTTTTTTTCATTGTAAAAGCTCAAATTTTTGTATATAATAATTTGAATGTAAATAAGTTAATGCATTTGTAAAATAAATTAATCATATTACAACATTAATTGGTATCTTCAATCAAGTTATTTTATTACATAATATTTTTATTGTTATAAGATCTTGGAACTGTCTGATAAGGATGATGACTATTTAAAAATTTAAATAAGACATTTTTACTATTGAAATATTCATTTTATTTTTTTAAAATTACATAGGTTTCCTCAGATAAAAACATGGCCATAATAAAAATTAAAAGAGAAGTTATTTTATAAAAGAGGTTTTTTCTTACATAGTTTTTATGTAGTTAAGAATTCGTTCTATTTTAAAATCAGAGTGAAAGGTATTATTATAACTCTGATGATGCTTCCTTTTAACTTAACCCTTTTAGGGGGAAAGAGACATTTATAGAGATTTCATCAGTCAGTTAAAGAAAGCTTAAGCTATGAGCCCTTAATCTTTTGTTCAGGTTACAAAACAAAGATTCTAGAAATGGCTGGAATCTAGGTGATATCTTGGTTAGGATAGTTTTCCTGAATTTCCCTGTGACATTGCATCTGGCCAGAGCATCTATAAATATAAAGAGATGTGAAGCTGGAGCCAGTCAGCATTTGCTGAAGGAATTGTCTGTAGGGAGGTTGGATGAATCTGCCAGAAAGTGGCTTACATCTGCCATTACTGTCGGAAGCTGTTGGAGTCCGTACAATGTATTACTTTCAAGATTAGTCCATCATGCAAACTAGTAACCTGGTGAGCTGAACATTATAAAAGTACTGTGACTGCTATTGCAAGTGCTGTTTTGTTCCTGTAGCTAATATGTCCAAATTTTGCTGCTTGTGTTTAGTCCTGTGGTGAATATTTGCAATTAAATTATCGTTTGCCATTATCTTCTGTGTTGGACTGGTTTCACTCTTACATTCACATGAAATCAGAAATTGTTTTTGTTACAGTATGTTATTTTATGAATACATAAACAACTTCAAATAAAGAAGCTGACAAATATAAACTCATGTCTATATATTAGACTGCATTATTTCTCTGACAGTTGTTTTATTACTGTCCCAATTATTATTTTCATTACCTTAATATTTCATTATACAAACATTTTAGAAGTAATTTATTTTTTTATATTCTTAAAATATTCAAAGCTTTTACAAGTTTCCTTTTTTTTCTAAGATTTATCTAAACAAATTCGTGTCAACTATTTATCTTAAAATATTCTAATTGTTTTACTTAAAATTTTATAAATTTAATCCAAAAAAAGGTCTAACTATATCATCTATTATGTACTCATGAAAGAAATCAAATTTTGATTCTTAAAAATTTCTTTAACATTGAAGTTTTTGTTTTCAGTAAGTTCAAAATAAATTTTTAACCTCAAAACTCAATGAGATTATTCTTATAGACTGACTATTCTCCCTGCAGTTTTGAATTCTGGAATGTTTATTTTGATGATAATACAGACAAATGAAATACTATTTAACAAAACATTACAAAAATTTGAGCTGATAAACAAAAAGTCATAATTTCTGAAATTTTTTTTAAATGAAGTAGCAGTTATCTTGAGAAAAAAAAAGTAAAATGTATAAATATGATTTAAATTTTTCATGAGTAAAATCTTTCTAATTTTTTTTTTTATTTATTTATTTATTTCCTTTTGATCTTATTTCATTAGGATTTTTAGCTGTGGATTATGTGATTGGTGAAAAAGACTATTTCAAGTATCTAGAAGAGTTAAGTACTGAAGGAGAGAGCTACAATGAATTTTTATTAGTTACTATGGACTATAGGTAAAATTCAAATTGTATTTCTAATATTCTGTATGCAAGATTTTTTTAGAATTATTGTTAGTCAATTTGATTAATTATTTCAGTTCTTTAAAGGTACCAAAGATAGCTTGTTATACTAACAATGCAGCCGTACCTCCTATTAAACTTGAGCCAGGTATGAAATTTCTCTTTTGTAAAATTTGTCTTTATGTAATGTTTTGTATGCTTAAAAAAGTATTTACAAGTATCATTTTACTGTTCAATAATTTTTATTTAATAAAGTAATACATCATTTCGGAAAACAAAAAAAATTATATGTGTCAAAAATGTAATATAGGAAATAACTTGACAAATCATGTAGCTGAAATAACTATGTTACCATTTATTTGCTCTTTGCTTGCCAATCCACTTTGTATCCAATTGTTAACTGTTAGTTAAGAATTGTCCAAAAGGATACAATAATGCTGTTATCTAAAAAGATTCCTCTTCTCATTCTTTAAGAATGTCTTCTATTAATGTTGAAGAATAGAGCTTAAACTGAAAACACATTTTCAGGTAGAGAAAATGCTCTATTACTCATTAATGTGCATAACCATTTATTAGACAGTGTTTTTAGAATTTTGAAGTTTTAAAAAAATATGCAGTTTTTCATCTTAATGCAAAACTGATTTTTATGCTATGGATTATGGTAAAATGATTTTTTAATGGACTATGATGCTTAAGTGTTAGAAGATAAAATGTGAAACTTTTTTTTTCCCATGAAAAATCAATTGTTTATAGTAGAATTGTGTAGTTAAATAATATATGCTTTTTTTAGAACAGAATAGCCAATTGCAATTTTTTGTTGCATTATTAATCAATTTTTAATTTTAAAATTCATTGCTGATTAACATTGGCATATTTATCAGCAGATTGTAACAGATGGTGGATTGCGGGAAAAGATTTATAATGCACAAAAACATATCCAATGACCAATAAACTTATAAGATTTGAAAATGTTTTGTGTCTATTTCTAAAACTATTTATATTAATAAAATTTTAGTCTAGTTATGTTATGCAGTGTACTTTTTAATGGAATATATCTGTTATTGAAAACATGTTTATAAATATACATTTTATTTCTGTGGAATGAAAAGGAGAATCTGAAAATTAAATTAATATATATTTTTTAATTTCTCAGCAATGCAGTTGTTAAAACTTTCTTAATTTATTCTTTTAAAAGATAACAAACCTGAATTAAAATTCATTCTTGAATCTTAAGCATAAAAATTTGATGTAAATATTATAATTTGCTAGATAAAATTGTTAGCTCTAATAAGTTTTTTCAATAAAAAATATATATAGCATAGTGAATTACACATCTCATATAAACATAAAAGCATTAGAACCACTGGAATAATCATTAATTAAATTGTTTGACAAAATTTTTTATTTTTTCAGATGTGTTGAAATCTTAATTATTGAACTTAAAATTGTTAAGTTGGTTTATTCTCTGAAATTCATGAGATATTCATTGCCTTGGTGTAAAACAAAACACAAAAACATTACTTCTATCAACTCCAATTGTATCTCTAAATATATATATGCATGGGGGAAAAAAAGAGTAAAATAAATAAATAAATTTAACATTATTTGCTAGAAAATAAAAATACAATTCTTTTATTTCAAAATTAATGTCATTTGAAATTTTAAATAAACTTACAAATATACATTATATTCTGATGTATGCAATTTATTTTATAATTGATAGAGTTATTTAAAGAACTTATGTGCATTTATACTGGCTTTGTTATTGTTAAGGGTGTTTGTTGTTAGAGGACTGTATTTAAGTGATTCTGTGAAGTTTTAAAAATACTGTATACTGCTTCTGAATGGTATTAGCAGTTGCAAGATTTTTGGTGCAATTATTTTGGACAATGAATCCGAGATGCACAATAAAAATATTTCTAGTATTTCTGTCAATAAAATCATTCTTTCCAGTGAAAAGAGAAGTGTGGTTACGATAGGAAAATGTGTCTATTGAGTTATTGCACTGAGGACTACAATCATTTCATTTCTATGAACACTGAAGAAATGTACAGTTGCCCAGTCTCCCTATATAAACAAATTTTAATCTTTTTTTCCCCCAAAGCTGAAAGTTTAATGCATTAAATTTCGTTTAAACTTAAAAAGAAAATATAATTGATAATAGAAAAAAGAATGAGCTAGAAAGATAACTAACACAGTGAATAAAAGGATTTAAATGATTAAGTTTCAAAGATAGGGATATTGGCATCTGTCATTAGGAATGTCATAAATTATGTCCAAATCAAATTTATATACATATTTAATTGGCAATTGTTTTATGGTAGAATTTGTTAGCATAAATATATTTGTCTTGTTGAAATTAAACTAATATAATTAAACTTTGGATAACTGTCTCTGTAAGCATAACCAAAAGTCAGTTCGAGAACCATTCGACATAAAGAGATAAAAGTTAGTTTCATAGAGCTGAAATATGGATTTATGGCAGTTGTATATGTGAATCTTAATTCTCTCTCTCTCTCTCTCACACACAGTTTAATCAACGCATATTTTATACAATATATTTTACTTTTGTTACATATGCAACCATTTATTACACTAGAGTCAAACTAAGATGCTTTGAATTTTGGAATTTAATATATATTGATTTTAGATTTTTAGATCTCACTGCAACAAACTAAGTATGGGTAAAGTAAACTAAATATAACTTCAAATGGGTCAAATTTTATGGTTATGTTTAACATAAGCTTAGAATTGACAAGAGCTGTGTCAGCAAGTTATTTAGTTCAAGATGCAAAGAGAAATTTGTTTGTGAATATTTATGTAAAGAGTTATGCAATTTAAAAATGTGAGTCATTAATTTTCCCAAGAATTATAAAGGTAATCAATTTGTGGCATTCTAAAATTAGTGTATGATATATCATATTCTTCAAAAGAACCTAATTAATAACTTCCACTTGATTTCTGTAAGGAATTTCTAGAACATATAGGAAGTTTATAAAATATAAGTTTAATCCATTGAACAATTACAATCAATAAAATTTATAGTTCTATAGTAATATGTCTATTCCACATTGATAAAATTGAATTATACTTCAAAAAAAAAACTGTCAGAAGTTAATGAATGCATTTTAGTATATTTCATGTACTTTGGTATCATGACATGGCCAAGGTATGAAATAATGTATGTTAATTATATAAATATAACTAGAAGCTGTTAGAAAAATACAATTTATTATTATTTTTTAATTAAGCATTGTAATTTATCAATACATATATTTGAATAATTTATTCTGTTTCAATATATATATATATACATACATAACACATCAATCAATAACTCCCGAGACTAACCCAGAGATGGCGCTCGTAGTAAACCAGTAACCAGGTCTTTCTAGAGTACTAACCTTTGCTTGAAACGTGTCAAAATTTTAAGTCGATCGGACCAGAAACAGCTGAGTTATCGAGGTTGGAGTAAAGTCGTTTTGTAGTTTGTTTAAAAAATGGAAAAAACCGAGTTTCGTGTTCTGATAAAACATTGTTTTTTAATGGGTAAAAACACCGTGCAAGCGAAACAATGGATTGAAAAATGTTACCCGGACTCTTGTCCATCAAAAGCAACGATTTGTCGGTGGTTTGCCGAGTTTAAACGTGGTCGTACCGACACAAATGACGCGGAACGCTCGGGTAGACCTGTGGAAGCCGTTACACCGGAAAATGTGAGTGAAGTGACAAAAATTATAATGAAAGATCCTAAAGTGAAGCTCTGTGAGATTGCTGAGATGACACAGATATCATATGGAAGTGTATTTACTGAAAAAGGTTTTTTGAGGTGAAGTGAAAAAGGTTTTTTCCAAGTGGGTGCCGCTGATTGTTGATGGAAATAAAACAGCAACGAATAGTGATTCAGAAAGCTGTTTATCTATTTACCTCGCGAACAAAAGATTCTTATGGGAAAAAAAAAGATTTGGGGAAAGCGTTGAACGATTGTATCAACTTAAAAGGTGATAGTAAGTGTAAGAGTTATGAATAAAAAAAATTTTGCAAAAAATGTTGTTTCTAATGTTAGTCTCGGGAGTTATCGATTGATGTGTTACATACATGTTGAAGAAATGCACCACTTTGTTCAGAAATTTATTTTTTTATATTTAACTCCTTAAGCTGTGAAATAGTTTTATATGACCCTCATTTGAAAATGAGTAGCAGACATGGTCTATAAAATAATATTCAAACAGTGTTTGGAAAAGAAATTTCAAAACTGTCTAGTTAGATCAAAAAGTTTCTCAAATTTTCTGATATATGTATGTAATATATAATAAATGCCTCATTAATAGCGTTATTTTAAATTAAAAAGTTATCTTAATTCTGTTTTAAAAATAAATTACATTGATATTATCTTAATTCTGTTTTAAAAATAAATTATATTTTATTTTTTTATTCAATACTTGTAGGAATTCATGCTTTTGGAAACAGTATTCAACTGGATAATCCATGGCCTAAAGTATGCAAAACGAAAGGAATGTTTTCTGATGTAATCAAAAAGTATCCTTCCATATCTACCAAAGATACTCTCGTGGAAGAATTATTTGGAATGCTGCACAATTGTTCAAGGTTAATTATTACTTGATAATTGTCTCTGTATGAAGTGCAATTTAAATATGAAAACATTCTGAAGTATAATCATATTTTTTTTTTTTTTAATTTTATCTTGAAGAAATATAGCTTGTTACTTTTAGAAGTTTTTTTTTCAAAAGTCCAGTATAATATTTTATTAACTTTTAATTTTTGGAGCATGTTTTTAGTTTTATTTCCTTTTATATATTTCATTATTTGTGGTTATTTACTTTTTCAATGTGTGTGCATGTATGAGAGAGAGCAAAATAAAAGTATATATATATATATTAAGAAAAGAAAAAGCCCCCAAAGAATGTATGTTTGAGTGTATCCAAGGGTTAGCGAAATTAAACTGCCTTAAAAAAATATGACTGTCACAGAGTTGATTTTTGTTAAAGAACTGTGAGAAGTGCCCATCACATAAAATGCTGGAAATGGCCACCATTAACATCACTGTCGCACTGTGCTTGATTTATCAAACTGTGAGATATGCATAGTAGTTCTGTTATAATGATAGCAGTGATAACATTTTCAGTGTTCTGCTGTAATTCCTACAATATGTAAAGATTATTTGAGTACATCTGGCTCATTAATTTGCCCCTCAGGTAAAATTCACGGGGAGGGTGATCAGGAGATTTTGGTACTTCTGCTGATTATCCTCTCCTCACCAAACACCTCATACACTCCTGATAAGGTTTTCGAGGTGTTGTATGCTGTTGTTGCGCTTTGTCTGAAAATATCCTGAGTCATTCATCTTTTGTGAGGGGATCCTTAAATAGATTACTCTGATTCAGGAATAATGTTAAGTATTGAAAATTTGGTTAACATTATTCCTGAATGTTAACCAAATCATCATGTTATGATGCAAAAACCAGACATTATGTATCAAACACCAATCTCAAGATTATGAAATGGCTTTCAAAGTACTACTATAAGTTTGCTGATTCATAACATAAATATAGTGATACAGCAAAGAACTTGGGATAGAGCATATGCAAGATGAGTATGCACAGACATGACAGCAATCAGTTGTTGCATCACTAACACCAATGGCCATTTCCAACATTTTCTATAAAAGTGTAATTCTCTTGTTCATTAACAAGGATCAATTCTATGTCACTATTATTAATTTCTGGGCCAGTTTTATTTTGCTCTTCTTGTATTTAAAGTCATATTTTGTGAAGTTTTCGGTTGGAAATTGTGTTTTTTTAAATGTTTATAAAATTAGATATTTTCAAAATAACATTTATTACTATAAATTAAATCTATATTAGAATAAATATTTACAATTTCTTATAAGAAAAATGTACATCTCTGTGTGATATACTTCAAATTCATAAAGACTTTTGTAATATTTAATGTATATGTTTGAAGTATAATTTAATTTTCCAACAATGTTTTCTAATTATTTTACTGACAACAAATTGGTATAGCTTAAACATTAAAAGTATGGAAAGAATAAATAAATATTAAAAAGTTTTCTTGAGAAACATTTTGACTTAGATTATTTTCATTTCATTGTTAAAATTTAAATTAGTGTTTTTAAAAATATATTAAAGTGTTACTATACTCACCAATCTAAATCCTTAAAAATGTAAATAATATACAATATAAAAACATGCTGTGAGTGTTATCTTATACAATATTTTTGTATTTCTAATTTACTTTTATCTATCAAAATCACATATGACACCCAAGTGGGGTGTTTGCTCTAATACTGTCCAGATCACTGAACTGTGTTTCAAAATTATGCAGTCCATTAGCCCTCATGTTGTTTCAAATGTAATTTAGTAATAAATCAAAAGCAAAGGACATGTATGGCTAATTTTCTTAAATTCAGAGATTGTATTATGTTTTTTTACAATCTGATTAGGCTATATTCAAATAATTTTAATAGATATGCTTAAATTCTTATCAGTTCTAAATAGTAGAAATATTAGTTAAAATAAGTTAATATAGTTTAATCACTTTAGAGTGATTTGGCAAATGCAGGTGGCAAAAAACCAAGATGCCCTATCAACTTTTCTTAATGTTGACTCTTTCTACTCTTTATTCTTTTTCTACATTAACAGTTTTTTCCTTGAATTAATTAGTGTTTAGTACAATTTGGCCTAATATGGCTCAAACACCAATAAAAACAACAAATCATATTTGAGTGACAGCTTCCATATAGAAAATGGCCTTAGTATACCTTAAATATAGTATCAAAAGAATATTTATAGTTTATTAAAGTTTTACATGAATTGTACAATCAAATAATATTATTGTAAACTGGGAAAAGACTTTAACCAAATTTCGAATTCATTCAGAAAACCTCATATTTTTTTGTCTGTGTATTTCAAAAAAAGTTATTTCAATTTGAAAATTTTTCCTAATACAATTGAAGCAAGTAAAAACTAGTTGATTTATATAAGTCATTTATGCATATTGTAAACTCTCCAATTTATTGAAGTTTTGAATAAATATTTTACATTTACTAGATATTCACTGGATGAGAACATGAAACAACAAGGCAAGAGTAAACCTTTGGATTACTTGGAAAAACTTAGTGCCATTTTTGTTGACATTCCAGAAGCAAATTATGGAAGCAGGTATATGCAAAATTTTTTGCTCACAAAAATAACATATTAACTGATATGTTGGAATGCTTTTTTTTTTAATTGATTCAACTTGTTCAATTTATAGATGCCACACTGTTATATTGATTGATGGTTCTGGAAACGTTGATTACTTTGAGCGCAGTAGACCAGAACATGTGCAGCCTACTGAAGATTATCAATGGCATTCAAATCATTATGCCTTCAAATTGAATAATTAACTTTATATTGTGAATTATATATTTTTATGAGATGTTGCTTGATATTTTTTACTTTTTATGATGCTTGTTTTATCTGCTTTTTTGAGATTAAATGTATACCTCATTACTTGAGATTGACATTTTTATATTTAGTAATACAATAAACTTAATTCTGTTGAAGAGATTTCAGTGTATAGGGTCATCTTGTTATTTAAATAGTTTTAGCACAAATCTATATTGTAGTTTTTAATTACAATTTCGTAAATGAAAATTATATCTTTAATCACTCTAGTAAATATTTATATGAACAAGGTAATTAAAACTGTTTTTGCCTACTGTTAAAAAGGGTCCAGTCATGGAGTACTTTAATAGGAAAATGTCCACTATGTAGATGAAATTTCTAAATGTTCAGTAAATATGCTTTTTTTTCCCCTTTAACTCATTAAATTTAATCTTTATTTGGATTAAAGCTCGTAAAAAATATTTATTAAAAAAGAAATAAGGTATACTTCAAAATATACTGTTTTCTATACTCTAGTGAATATATTAATATAAATGTTGGAGGATTTATCAAGATGAAAAATTGAAATGCTTTATTAATAAAAAGTCGTATTCTTCAATATTAAATACAGATTACCTTAAAAATTGTTATGAGAAAAAATATAGAAATCCATAACACAAATAAGCTGATCGCTATACAAATTTTTTTTTATTTGGTCCAGTTTGTAGTTCACATAAAATTATTTTATATTCTACATTTTACTGGGTATGCCTCTTTTGAAAAAATTTTAATAAAAAATAACATTCAAAATGCAAGTGATTATGAATTTTATTCTAAACAAACATTTTATAAAAATTTTCTTTGAAATTTGTTAATTTAAAAGTTTTAACTTTTATCAATGTATATATGAATTTGGTTTTAATGAAAGAATTTATAATTTTGAATATGATTCTTGCCTTACAACCAAAGTTGGCTTGATGTCATGAATAGTAGCACAACCTGCAAAAAAATTCTTTGGATGTCATTCATATTTGTTCAAATGGAGAAGGGGGGATATAACTTGAATAACTAATTTTATGTTCAAAATAGAATAAACTATGCAAAATAATGGGAGCTTCTGCTTGTTAAATGGAATGGAACTCCAAAGTAGTCTTGTGATTTGGAAGCCCTTATATTATTCTAAAGAGGAGTTATTTTATACAAATTTAAACAATGTTAACTAAAAGCAATTTTAATACTATCATCACATGATTGTTTTTAACACTTCCATCTACGAAAAAATACTCGTTATTCACAAACGATTTTTAGTTAAGTTTTTATTAATGTCGCATTAGAAGCAATATGAAAGCTATTGGCGATGGATCTCGTTTTTTGAACCTCGGTCAAGTGACGAGGACGACACCTGAGCTGGCACCCCCCTCCTAACTTCCACACCAACAGGAGGACTTTGAGCCTCAACAGATTTAACATGCATCAGCCCTGGCTACATGGCGGGTCTTTAGCAGCCAAGGCTCAAACCCGCAACCAAATGAAAACTGCCGGCCACAAATCTGAAACCATGACCACTACGCTACTGCGGCCAATTCACAAACAGAGTATACATCTAAATTGAGAGATATTTCATTATTGATCATCTTACCTAAATCTAAACAAATTTTGTCATCAATAAATGCATGTTATGTTTAAGTGACCTGTGTACAGGAAGAGACTAAATAATACTCTAAGCATGGTAAAATGGATCAATTCTCAAATTTTTTATTATAAAAAATAATTTAAAATTATAAAAATGTGGATAGGATCTTGTGAACAGGCACACTGTATCAGTTTCGGCAGTGAACATGTTAAAAAAATGTTACAGGGTAAGACTTAAGAAGTTATTTAAATTACTTGATTTTATAAATGCAATATTTTTCATTTGTGTCAGGCATTTTTGACATAGTTTTTCAGATATATTTTAGAATTGCTTTTTGATTATGTTAATTATACATGAGAAGAATCTACATTGCATATAATTTCACTAAAAATTAAAAATGATATTTTATATTAACTATTGCAGTTATTTATAAATTGATTCAAACAGCAGCAAGGAGAGAGGTAAAGATAATCAAGAGACTGTTTAAAATAATTCTATTTTATACAGTAATTTCAATTGAATATATTGACTATCCTAACATATTATAAAATATATAAGGAAAGAAATTTCTTTTTTATACTTAATTTTAAATATTTATGATATAAATATAATATTTATGAAATAATTATAATATAAATAATCACAGGTTGAGTAAAGAGATATTGAAATCCATAGAGATTTCCTTTCCTAAATGTAATAAAATATTTTCATTAAAAATTCAAAAAAGAAATTTTGTAACTAAATACATCGTAATTAAGATATTCAATATTTTCATAGTAAAACTGAATTCAAAATACAAGCTCCTAATTTTTCTAAAAGCATTTCGTTGACTAGAAACTTTCTGTTATAAATTCAAACTTAATGAATGTTTTACACTTACCACTCAAAGCCATTGCAATATCAAATTCTTGTCGTAGAATCTGCAAAATTTTTCTCACTCCCATTTCTCCCTGAAAGGGAAAGTAATTTTTTTATTTATCAGTTACATTTAAAATTTTATTTATGATACCTTAAATTTACATCAAAGCTCTGTGAGCTAAAATATAATGCTCCATGTTAAGAAGAATGTGAATATATAATAATTGTTCATTTTCATCACTTAATGTTTAAAAATTTTCAAGTATTTAATTAGTAGATTTTATATTTGGCATCTCAATTTTAATGCATATATGTGTGTAATGGTAAATATAAAAGAAGAAAACCCATGTTTTTCACAATACATGTTATGTAAATGACTTACCAGCATTATATATTTCCTTCAACTTTAAAATCCATAGTTTGATAATTAAGATTTTTTTTATTGACACATTTTCAACTGAATTCCTCAAAATAAATCATTATCTATAATAGAATTAAAAATTGGAGCAATAATTATTATTGTACCCAAATTAAGTAAACACCCCATAAACAAATACATATAATAGAATATGCATATTGTGCTTTTATTTATATGCTTATTTTTCTTTTTAGATCAATGTATATTTAATTTCAATAAACTCTGCCTTAAATGTGTATATAACAGAAAAAAAAGTTGCACATCCACAGTACTCAGGATGCATAATCAAACTAAAAAAAAAATTACATAAATAATTTATCTTCAATTTTTTTTTAAAAAAAAAAAAAAAAACATGCACCAATGATTATTAGTTTGAAGCATGAATTTTAGATTTTTCAATTTAAAACTATATATAATATGGTATATTACACTGTGTGCTAATCCCCACAAAACTGGCCTTCCAATCAACACTGCTTTTGCTCCCAAAGCTAGAGCTTTAAGTATATCTGTACCATTACGAATTCCTCCATCCATATACACTTCACAGCGTCCATCAACAGCTCGCACAATATCACACAATACTTCTATCTGTTACGAAAAAAATTAACTTTACATAAATATAATTTTTAACAATGTCACATTTAAATCTTCCTTTGTTTATTCTGTGAATATCTCAAAGAAATTTTATCTCTATTAGAGATTGATCAAATAAATGTTATTTTGTCACTAAGATCAATTTTGCAACTTTTTTTTTCCTTAATCAAGTGGTTTAATTATTTCCAAAAAATACAACTCTTAGTAAGTATCATTAAATAAATTACTAAGTCACAATTATCTCTGTTTCTAAAGTTGTATTTAAGTTTATCTCTATGGTAACATTCATTGCTAACTTTTGTTGAATGCAATTGGGAAAAAATACTAAAAATTAATGAATGTAAAACCACACACCTTTACCATATCTCACTAAAATAGTTTAATTATTAAATAACACAAGTTATCCTAATGTTTCCAACAAAGCCATATGAAATGAAAAATTATATCCCTTAATATTTGTATAAAATTAAAATGAGAATGACAATGTTCATTTTTTTTTAATGTGATGGGAAAAATAGATAAGACATAGATTTGAAAAAAATATTTTTTAAGGTATAAAACTGCCTTAAAAAAATAAAATTATCTTTTTTCTCAAAAAAATATATATGGATTTCAATCAGAATTATTTAGTTGTTTAAAAGTTCTTACTGTTGCTGGCACACCATCGAGTTGTCTAGCTCCATGATTAGACACTATTATACCATCCACACCATGTTCAATAGCTAATAAGGCATCTTCAGCTGTATGGATATTAAATGCATTTTCAAGCATAATTCTTATACAAATAAGAAAGAAATAAAGCACAGAGTTATATTTATCTAAAATCAAAAATAAAATTCAACGTAAACAATTTCTGCATTTTTTATTAAAAACAAAAGAGTTCCGTGATTATATATTCTTTAATATTATATTAATATTATTAACTACATTCAAACACTTAAAGACATAAGATTTATTTGGTACTATGTTTAAATATTAATTCATTTCAGAAATTTTGTGGAATTTAATGAATATTTGTAAGAATTAAAATTAAATAATTCACAAGCAACAAATTTGATTTTAACTGTGACTGTAAACATCATGCAGCTTCCTTATTATTATATTCTAAAAATCACTATTTTACAACACTAGTTGATTGATTTGATGTTATTCAAGTTATATCTACATAATAAGCTATTAGTAACTGACCTTATAATTCTAAACTACAGCTATTGATTCAGAACAACAATTGAATTAATCTTACACCTCCTAAACTCCACATAAATCCAATTATGAAGATGGATCAAATATAAACTTTTTTAATAGCAACAGATGATTTTCATATATTTTTCCACAGCAACCAAGATAGGGATATTTAAAGTTTAAATAATCACTTTATTCTTCATCTGTACACTTATTAAATTGCTAGTATGATGTGTAAATGCAGAGTACCTACTGCAGTTGTACAGCAAATAATCATTACATTTTTAATTAATGAAAATGTTAAATATATTAAATTTGACATAGATTGAATGCCCTATTTCTAATCGCACATTGAATTGTCTTTCTTAATGACAGTTTTTGAGTATGGAAGTGGTGTAAGGTGTTTAAAAATTGCCATGAAAAAGTTAAAATTTGACTCAAAATCATCGTTAAGGAACAAATCTAACTAAAGTGGAAAATTCAACAAACCCCTCACCTAATTCTTGATAAACAACAAGTAACGATTCTCTAAATTAGTAATAAAATTGGCATAAGTTATGGAAAGGCGTTATTCATCATTCAGAATAAGTTGTAATTTCTCAAAATCTCAGCAAAATGGATTCAGCGAATTTTGAATCCAAATCAAAGGTAACAAGAAAAGAAATTTTTGAATTGCTAAGAAGTAGAAGGAGATCTATTTTTGACAAAAGTATTAACCTACAACAAAAGTTAAATGCATCATTATATCCCTGAAATAAAGTATCCAGTATGTAATGGCACTTAAAAAGTAAAATCACTGCACTAAAGCAAGAACTTGGTTATGTGCTTGTAAGTACTCACTACTGTTTTGAAGATTTACAGGGCATTAGGTAAATTGACTTTTCTTCTTGATTAACATATGATTAATTCAAAATACTGATGTGAAGATTAATGTAAAATATTGATCCAAAAGGCATTTCATAGTGATATGCAATGTTCTCTTTCTCCAAGACAATGCAAGATCCTACACAACTATTGTATCAAATGAAAAATCAAAGAAACTTCCCTGGACAACATTCAAATATTTTTCCGATAACCAGCATCTTTGGACTACTATTTGTTTGGACCCCTCAAAAAATTCTTAGGAGAAAAATGATAAAGAAGTATCGTGTCATCAAATGAAGTACAATTTGTGCTTAAATGGTTTTATATACATCCGACTACCAATATGTTTTTAAAAATGAGTATATCTAAAAGTAAGATATATAGAGCAAAAACATTGGAATAATTTTGATAAGCAGTGTCTCAAAATAAATATTTTAAAAAATTCGTATCAATGTTGAATCTACCCTAATATACAGAGCAGTTGCCATTATTCCACATCTTAGAGTCAAAATGAATTCTGTAATCCTCTACATTTCTTGTTTTTTTTTTTTTTTTTTTTATCTCAAAATATTATAATAATTTTTTTTCTTTCAATATTAGTACCAAAAGAATTTATGTTTATCTTTAATGATATATTGTTATGTGGTAAGATGATATATTATCAAGTGGTACACAAAGCTGTCAATATTCGAAATTATTTCATCTAACAATTTTTAATAATGGCACACAAAATACTTTAAAATATTCAGATGGAGTATTCAATTATTTAAATACTGATTAACCAACCATTTTATTAAAAATAATTTTAATAAATGCAATTAAATCAAAAATAAAATAAATAGTTGAATCAGAAAAGTAACATTAGAAAAAATAGAACAAGTGAATTAATATGAGTACAAATGTTGGCATGAAAAAATAAAATTTCCCATTGAATTTATAACAAATTGTTTCTCTTATACCTAATCATATGTTGTTGAAGGAATTTTACTAAATCTTTTAATCAGTACTAAAAATATAAATAAAAGTTCTGCTTTTTAAGCAATTCCTGAAACTTATTCTCACATTTGCAGCTGCTATTAGGGTGTATCACTAAAAACACCAAAGGTCAGAAATTCTAAGTTATTCAAAACAAAATGAGGTACTTGCATAAAATCCCATCATGTCAAATATATAATGTTAATAATAATAATATTGCCAAATAATGCAGTATTCTGCCAATAATGGAAATCTTTTAATCTTGCATTTTGAAAAATAATACAAAAATTTGGAATCAGCCTCCTATAGGATAGAATGCATTAGAATATTTTCAAAGGTATGGAATCCTGATATAAAAGAGGTGTCAGGCACAATATGTCATAACACTTGAAAAATGGACAAGCAATGGTGTTGTAATGTTAAAAATTACTGCAAGATAATATTCAATGTTATATGGTGAATAATCAACTTTTTTTTTTCCCAACTCATGGAAAGCTTACATAACTAAAGAATTAAGAGCTGAAAATTTAAACAATTCTATGATAACCACCATTATAGCTTTGCAGATCTGAAAACTGGTGTGTATACACAACACAAAAAACTCAAAGACTGTAAGACTCAGCTGAATGACATAATAAAAAACACTGGGACGTTTCATTGGATTCACAAGGAAGATGACCTGTTTGTTGCTATATATTGAGAGGCATTATGGATTTTTGGCTGTTGAAATCATTGGTCCAAGTTCTGCTGCACTTGTAACAACTTTCATTGGTTCACAGAAATTGTGCCAATTTTTGTGGATAACGAGATTTTACAAGAAATATCCAAAAGTATTTTCAAAACTAAATCAGCCATTAGAATCTCAAAATTGAATCCATAAATGAAAAATTTAAAAAAGACTTCTTACACTTTTTCCTCTGTTACACAAAATGAATCAGGTACAAAAAAAAGTACTCAATCATAAAATGGTCTCTATTATGAAAGCCACCATTATCCATGTAGTACATTGTTTCTTTAAGATGTTCTATGTATTAATTCGGTGAGCCTCACTTATTTCTAATTCTCCTCTTAAAGCATTCATTCGGTGGACCCCCCCACTTCACACTTTTATCCATATTTTTACATTAGTTTTATATCCTCTCATGATTTCTCATTTAAAATTGTCAAGCTAAAGTGGCTTTGCTGCTGAAATTCTGAAGGACATTCTATCTTAATGGTGTTGAAAAAAATTTTCAATACCTGTTAAAATTCCTTTTAATATAATTGGTAAAGAGGTAATTCTTTTTAACCAATCAACATCCTTCCATGTAATAGATGCATCCAATGAGGATTCTACATATGCATTCAAACCTGATCTATTAGTAAATGCTGAAATGGAAGATTTATCTTCTCTAGTGATGTTTCCAAGCCTAAAAAATATTGACAAGTATTTTATCTATCAGACTAAAAAAGAAAAAGTCTTAATATAATCCAACATGATTTGAAAAACAAATAACATCTCAATTATGTTATTTTCTGAATATTTAAATAATTAAGTTAAAGAAGGTAAAAATGATTTTTCGAAGATAAGAATTAATGAGTTTTGAAAATTTCATAAATGAAACATAGTATGCAATAAATCCCAGAATGTCATAAAAAAATACAAAAAGTCATTCAGGACAATTGTACATTTAATTATTTCAATATAACAAATTGCAAATTACATTAATTCCAGAACTAAGTATTTATTAATTTTATAATATGAAATTTATAGAAAAATTGAAAACTGTTGTTTTATATCAAGTTGCAAATGTTTTACATATGCATATACAACTTGGGATCTTACTGAAGTTATTAATTTAAGAAAAAAAGAACAGAAATTAAGAAGAAGAAAAAAAAAGAACAGAAATTAAGAAAAGAAAAAGAACAGAAATTAAGAAAAAAAAAAGAACAGAAATTAAGAAAAGAAAAGACATTCAATAAGAAAAATAATCATTCTTAAATACAAAAATATCACAGTAACAGAAGTCAGCATTTTAGTGATGAAGGAACTGACCACAGTTTGAATCATACAGTATCATTAATAACAAATCAAGTACCACTAAAGATTGGTCTAAAGAGTAAAAGTAAAACTGAAATTGAACATGGTGGAATTTGGAAAAAATGCAGGGAGAACTAGTACCACAGAATGTTAAATGCCTATTTTTCAAATATCTATTGTATCAGCTAAATGAGCAAGGAGCTGGTGTATCCAATCTTTTAATTTTGTCTTTTACAGCAAAATATCTTTAGCTACACAAACAGCTAGGTGGGGAAAGACCATGAATGCTTCACCCCCCCACTACCACCACTTTATGCCTCAATTGTACTGTCATATATGACCAACCAATCAACTCTTAATTAGAGACTGCAACATTCACACCAGCACTGGGCATTTAAAACTATGGGCAATTTTTGCACTCGCCATTCTTCCAACCCACGCAATATATTGTTCCTTCATGTCAAATAATGTTAACTCGGACCACACTATTTCCAAGTACATGCAGACTAAAAAATATCATCTTTGATTAAAAGAATTACAATGCAAGTTTACCATCTCAGAATTAGCCAATAATTATAAAATTATCCAACATATTAGTATAAATAAAACTCAGGATTTTAGATAAAAAAAAATTCATTGCTTTTGAATTTTTCTAACTTTTTATTTGAGATCCAAATAGAGAGTCATAAAATTTGGAGAAGCTTTAAAAAAATAAATTTCAGGTGAGATTAAAATTTTGTATAAAGAATTTAAAGATATATATATATATATACATGTACCTTAAATGAGCTGGAAGACAGAATTTATTCCTTATATCACTTAAACGATTTCCAGCAATTGATGCATCTAATGTAAGAACTATTGCTGAATATCCTGCTTTTTCTGCTCGGACAACAAGCTCTTTAGTAATATTTCTATCTGAATATATATATAGTTGAAACCATCGAAAAGATTTTGGTGATGCTTTTGCAATTTTTTCTAAAGGTACTGTAGATAATGTACTAATTACAGTTAAAATATCTTCAGCTGCTGCTCCTATATTTTAATACAAAGAAATAATATTCATTAACATCATTTAAAAATAATAAATAAAACATGATCCTCAAAAAACCATTAAATTATTATGACAATGATATTTATCAGTGATATTTGAAAGTTTTAAATTTACTTGAACTGAAATACAAGTGAAGACATTAGTAAATAACATAAGATACTCATCATTTGGAAAAACATGTTTTTTGCTTAAAATTAAATAATTATCTTTTCCCAGACAAAAATGTCATTCATAACGTAAATGGGCCTGTAATTTAAATTGTATCTAGTATCCCATGAAGGTTTAATATTGCAGTGGAAATTATTACTCAAAATGAAATGTTTTAAAGAGATAAAAAAAAAATTGAGAAACGCTTTAACTATTTTATTTTCAGTCTTAATTTTATCATATTATTTATTTCAAATATTTTGAAATTCATTTAAAGAATAAGAGTCATATAACAAAAGAATATTCTGTGCTTAAGAAAGGAAAATTTCAAGGATAATTTTTAAGATGAAATGCTTAAGTTACTCTCTGATTATTTTGAATTTCTCAGCATAACATTGCTCAAACTGAGGTCTTGTTTACAAATACATCACTGTTACTAAAACATGAGAACGATAATAAATTTTCTTGATTACATTCTATACAAGATAATAACGCAGATTTAATTTACAAGAAGAAAAAAATACTAGGATGTCTTATTAAAAGTTGTTTTGATAAATATGCAATTATTCTATTTTAATATTTTAATGGATTTACTTAAAATGAACATCTGATTTTCAAAATACATAAATTAAAATAACAAGGTTTTATTTAACACTTGTAGCTGCTACTTCATAAAATAATTAAAGTTAAAAATTTTAAGATTTATAAAATGTTTAAAGAAAATTTAGAATTACTGCCTTATAATAACAGAGTTGTAATAAATAGATCACTTATTCAGTAATCATTCAAAAACTCTATAATACCTTTAATTGTAGCTATTTCCCCATCTGGATGGGCCATGCTTTGCATTGCAGTAGGAGCAATGCAAACAGGAAAAGAAACATGTTTTCCCAAAATACAAGTACTCAAGTCTCTTTTTGATACATATCTCAGAATCCTTGGTTTGAAACGTAACCTAATGAGGAAATTTTTAATTAATATCAAGATGAACTGCCATTCTCAAAAACATTCAGAGATATATAAAAATAAAATCACTTTTCAATATAATAATTTTATTTTCTATGTAAGAGAGCTAAATGCCTAATTAATTATTAAATGTCTACATAAGAGTTAATTTCTAAAAATATAAATGTTCAGATTACTTCAGTAAACAATTAGTAAGTATATCTCAGTTTAAATTATTTGAAGTATATGTTTGATAACATTGACAAGTTTATATTATATGTTAGGCATAAATAATATTATAAACTGAAATCAAAACTATAAACCACCAAGAAAATTAGAGGAGAGGAGAAATAACATATGTTGGATAGTGGAGAAAATTACATGGATTTTAATTCAAGTAATATAGTTCAAGATTTTATTCAAGTACTATACCACACTGAAGCAGTGGTTAGCATGTCTGATGGCAAGCATTGCTGATTTAAATTCAATTATCAGTGACTTCAGCAACTGGTCATGCTTCAACTCATCTCTTCACCCCAGGGTCGAAGAATACTAATGAGTACAAAATACACTTGGGAAGTTAACAGGGAGGGTAGCATCGAGTAGTCATTTGGCCTTTACACTAGCTAATAATTAGTTCCCCAGGCCCAAAGGCTACAGAAACAGAGATAAGCCTCTTAGGCTTGGAGAGGATCTCATTTTAAGTTAACTATTGCTATGAGGGTCTCCAACGATGCTTCTCCTCATAGTCATGCCTGTATTTATATAAGATTGTGTATTCAGTTTTATACTCACTTATAAATCACTCTCATATCAGATTTTTTTTTTATCTATATTCCTTATCATTATTTAGTTATTATAATTTAAAAATTGCAGAAGATATAATTTAACAATGTGTTTGCATGCTGATATTCGTACACATTCTTGATAACCAAGTCAGCAGTAAGATCTATTGAAAGGTTGCATATTAAAGTTTCCCATTGGCTCATTCATTATATTATTAATAACTATTCAAATTATATATCATGACAGAATCCTATTGTGATTGAACATGCACTTTAAATAATCGAATTCTTATATATATAGTTCAGTCAAGATGCAGCCATATTCAAGAGGCAAATCATCTTCTTTAGGTTACAAGAACTATTGTCAAATATTACATATAATGTCCATCATTCCCACCTACACACAGATCCATACATACATTATATTAAAGATATTCAACTCTAGTAAATAAAAGATTCATTGAGATTTATTCATTAAAATTAATGTGCGATACATATCAATGTCTTATTGAACCAAATATCTAAATAAATTTAGGAAATGATCAATTTTTCCTTCCCTTCTTTAAAAAATATTTTACGTTTACAAGTTAGAAAATTCCTTGACCATACATACGAGGTTAAATTACATCAATTTAAATTAATGACAAGTTTGCAAAGCGTTATAATATATCAGTACAGTTAATTAAACCCTCATATCACTTATTACTTTAACATCTACGACACCGTAACTCTTATTAAAAAATTATACACGACTTTATGGATATTAAAATATTCATTCACACATTACAATTATTGAATGATGTTTTCAAATTTCAAAACAAAACACGCCTTTTAAATGCATCTCTGTTTTCTTTTAATGTCTGTTCATCATCTGCTCCACTCCTGTAGTAATCTGAAACCATTTTTGGTAAGGATTTAAGTGCATGTCTCTCGAAGTCCTCAATGCATATAAAATTGTGGGTTTTTGACATTTTTTATGGTATGTTATGGTTTAGTACTTAAAGATAATTCGGAAGCGAAACAAAATAAAGATATAAACTTTAGCAGACGACAAAAATTATGATTTTAAAGCGTGTTGCGAAAGCGTGTTCATTGTGTTGAGAAAGCAAGGAGCTTCTCTCTGAATATTAGAAATTTAAAATTACACAAGGAAATATGTTCTTTATTTTTTAATTTGTGGAAAAAAGTGAATCATTTGAGCTTTTAAAATCAATTTTAGATCAATCAGATTCTATGAAAGTTTTTCATATCTAATTTGAACAAAAAAAAATTCTTGAAAATTCGGCAATAGTGAAAAAAACAATATAGTATTAGCAAAAGAAGGAAAAGATTAGTCCATAAAGAGCATCATGGAGTGCATCCGTTATGTTTGCTTAAGATAGAAAGCCTCAATGGGAGACGGGAAAGATCCCTCGAGAACCTCAAATCATAAATAATACTATAGAGAAAGGTGATTGCAGTAGTCATGCTTGCGGACTCGCAACCGACGGTTTTCGTCGAGTCCCTTGTTCGAGCCTTGATGCCACTAAAGACCCACCGTATAGCCAGGGCTAAAGCATATGATATCTGTTCAAGCTCAAAGCCTTCCCATTGCGTGGTGTGGAAATTAGGAGAGGGAGGTTCCAACTAAGGTGTCTTCCTCGTCACTGGACCGAGGTTTCAAAATTAAGAGATCCGTCGCCAATAGCCATAGTGTTGCTCATAGTGCGATGTTAATAGAAAGCGATCTATCAATCATTAGAGAAAGTAAGCTCATGAGAGATTTTATTAGGACATTTTTCTAATATGTTTCAGATTCATAAGGGGAAAAAATTAAATTATGTGGGGAAATTAATGTAAAAAAAACGGATTACTTTTCGATGTGGAGATTCATTCCATTCTTGTACGATCAGTCGACTGAGGCTCAAATTAACGAGGTCCATCACCAGTAACCCTCAAATTGATTCTAAGTCCAATTAATAAAACAATCAATATGAAAACTCGTGCTATCACAGATCCTGTTTTTAAGTAAATTTTGTCATTTGTGTTAAGATTTGTGTTACTGACGATGCAGCAGTTTTCCTTCTTGGGGTGTTAGATGAATCTTGATCTTTACAGGAAACACATAAGCTTATATACATTACAACTTGCATATTATTGGAGACAAATATTATTAACAGGGCTGCTTTTTCACTAAGACTACCCTACGTTGAATCCTTTAGAGCCATCAACACATTTAAATGTATATTCTTATAAAAGTTAAGAATTCGTTTTTTTTTTTTTTTTTTTAAAAAAGGCCAAAATTCCTGAGAAATTCAGGACCATAATTTTATTGTTTATTAACGCTGCGCCTTGAAGCAAGGGGCCGCGGTAGCCTAGTGGTCAAGGTCGTGGATAACGGCTGGCGGTTTTCGTTCAGTCGCGGGTTCGATCCTTGGCCACCAAAGACCCGCCGTGTAGCCGGGGCTGATGCACGTTAAATCTGTTCGGGGCCCAAAGTCCTCCCGTTGGCGTGGTGTGGATGTTAGGAGAGGGGGGTGCCAGCTCAGGTGTCGTCCTCGTCACTTGACCGTGGTTCAAAATTACGAGGTCCGTCGCCAATAGCCCTCGTGTTGCTTCTAGTGCGACGTTAATAAAAACTAAACTAAAACTAAAGCGCCTTGAAGCAATATGAGGGCTATTGGACCACATAATGTTGAACCATAGTCTAGTGACATAGACCGATATTTGAGCTACCACCTATTCTAACTCCCACACAATGTCAGTCTGAGATCTTTGAACTCCGACAGATTTAACATACTTATTCCTTCCACTATATGGCAAGTGTTTAGTGGTACTAAGACCAAATCCATGACTCAACAGTAACAACGTGGCCACTTGACTATCGCAGCTGATCAAGGACCCTCCATGAACTGATTAGTTTAGTTTAGTTTTTATTAACGTCACACTATAAGCAACACTAAGGGCTATTGGCGACGGACCTCGTAATTTAGAACCACGGTCAAGTGACGAGGACGACACCTGAGCTGGCACCCTCTCTCCTAACATCCACACCACTCCAGCGGGAGGACTTTGGGCCCCGAACAGATTTAACATGCATCAGCCCCGGCTACACGGCGGGTCTTTGGCGGCCAAGGATCGAACCCGCGACTGAACGACAACCGCCGACCGCTAGTCCACGACCTTGACCACTAGGCTACCGCGGCCCCTCCATGAACTGATAAGATCCTAATTATAAATTCTTCATTTTCTACATAAGTCTTTGAGAATTTGCTTTTTCACAATGGGTATTGAACTAAGATAGCAATGACCCGAGTTTAATCACAAAAAGGAAGAAAAAAATGTGGACAACTGATTAAAAGAAAGTTATTTTGCTCAAGAAGCGTAATTGTTTTACAACCAGAAATTTATTATTTTATTTACCAGAAAAAAAGCTAGACTGACTTGATGGCCCATCTGAGCTACAGTACTTTGCTAGAAAATTGAATTATTTTTAAGCAAGTTCTTTCTTATTAAATATCAATAATGAATGAAAACTAGTTGAACGCCATTTCAAATATAAATTAGAGTGAGAGAGTGAGTGAATGTAAAGTTTATTGGCGCAAGAGCCAAATATGGCTATGCTGCGCCAAACAAGATTAAACTTTGATCTGGACGGGAAGTTGAAAAAAAGATAAGTGGTTGACAAGAAGGAGGGTCGAAAATAGATAAGGATCGCTAGGGTATCCCGGGAGAGCGTCACCCATGTTTACCAAAGACAGTAAACCCCATGGGAAAGAAAAAGATCACTAATCATGATGCCCATACTTACCTGAAGAAGGCAAGTCCCTGAGGTCCCCTGATATAATCCCCAGGGGTAGGGTGCCCGGCTATACCCCCAGACGCTGGGTATCCATTTTAGTCGCCTTTTACGACATGCATGAGCTACAGTGAGATTATTCTGTCATCCCCGGTCACCACACGGGTCAATTAAAAATTAGAACATTTACTACCATATCCACCATACCTATATTCACTTTAAGCATACTCGTGGTAAGTAGCATAAAACATACACTTTTACAAAATACGCTTCTTTAAAACAAAACAGCTTGATTTTCACTTATTAGTTATTAATAAAAATCCTGCGAAAATAGAATTATAATGTTTTATCTTAATGTTTAGATAAACTATAAAAAAAAACAGATTTCGATTCCATTGAGAAATCTCTAGCTCCACAAGTTAGAAATAATTAAATGCATATGATTTTTATAATAAATTGGCTCAAGAAATTATTTTTTTGGAGGAATTTAGTTTTAGTTTAGTTTTTATTAACGTCGCACTAGAAGCAACACGAGGGCTATTGGCGACGGACCTCGTAATTTTGAACCACGGTCAAGTGACGAGGACGACACCTGAGCTGGCACCCTCCTCTCCTAACATCCACACCACGCCAACGGGAGGACTTTGGGCCCCGAACAG
This sequence comes from Nephila pilipes, assembly GCA_019974015.1. Classification (NCBI taxonomy): domain Eukaryota; kingdom Metazoa; phylum Arthropoda; class Arachnida; order Araneae; family Nephilidae; genus Nephila; species Nephila pilipes. Next base: position 36,036 of record BMAW01033264.1, read on the forward strand.
ATTTAACGTGCATCAGCCCCGGCTACACGGCGGGTCTTTGGTGGCCAAGGATCGAACCCGCGACTGAACGAAAACCGCCAGCCGCTATCCACGACCTTGACCACTAGGCTACCGCGGCCCCCCCTTTTTTTTTTTTTTTTTTTTGGAGGAAAGGGCAGAGTTCTCTATGGATGTCTGGTAACGGTGAAATTTAGAGATTAAATAACAACTTGTACAAAAATTAGTTCTGAAGTTATTCGAATTGTAAATTTTATAAAATTTTAAATTGTTTTAAGGTTAAAGTCGGATATAGGGTGTCCCCTTAGCGACTTTTGGGAGCGATAATGATTTAAACGTGGCGATTTAAGTTATGGTAACCCTGCTTAACTCACGCACGTTTGGCGCCCTACCTAGGAAATCGCCAAGTTTCATCGCCATCGCGATAGGAGATACCCTATTCCTAACTTTAACATGTTTTAATTAGCATAAATGTATGTTATCTTTTATTAGATCCATTTAACTAATTAAAAATAACTTTTATAATAAGCAAATAGTTTCTGTTGCAATGTGAATTAGTAAAAGAAAAATTACAATAATTTTTATTGTATATACACAATAATATTGAATGTTTAACGATTAGTATAAATTTTTCATAATACATGAATTTGTTTTGATTTTATTGACATTACACTGGAAGCAACACGACGACTATTGGGGATTTATTTTCATAATACAGGAAAATAATATTTCTTAAGGCTCCTGTCTACCCGCCATTTTGATTTCATCAGCTTAATGTTAATCCTATGGAATTTCGACTTTAATTCTCACATCTTTATTAATTGATCTATTTGAATGCCATAAAGTGCATCTGAGCAAGCAAAAAATAATGAATGCTTCTGTGGAATTACTTTTTTCCTCCGATTTTTACAAATATTTGAAAATATTGTTCAAAGACCGGAAAACTTAAAAATGAATAATTAAAATAAGAATAAAAATATTTTTAAAAATCTTAGGAAAAAAGTAATTCCACAGAAGCATTGATTATTTTTTGCTTTTTCAAATGCACTTTATTCCATTCAAATAGATCAAATAATAAAGATGTGAGAATTAAAGTCAAAATTCCATAGGATTAACATTACGTCCACGAAATCAAAATGGCGGGTAGACGGGAGCCTTAAGTAATGCTAACATTTTTGTCCGATATACAAGAACTTTTTAAAACTCCGATGTGTATTGTTCAGAGTAAAATAATCCATAATAAATCCTCTTAAGCCTTTTTTCAAAATAATTATTAAATACTGTACAAAGAGAGGGAGTAATCTGGCGAAGCATAAAAAAGAAGGGAAAAGCGAGAGGTTTCCCTCCAAAGAGTGTTTGTATTAGGCGAGAGGCCTTCAATGTATTTTTCCCATCTGGACTGGGAAAATGTTTAATATCTCTAGATATCTCATTGCTGATTGCTCGGAGTTCAATTTTAATAGCCGAATCCCTAGTCCTTTGCCAAACTCTCTGTACATAATTTTTGTGACGAATTTTAGTTCTAATTTCGATAGGAAGTCGAAGAGGAGGTGGTTTAAATTTTGGTTTTGAGGCCGTCACAAGTGCTTCGGAAATAATTTCACCAATTTTGTCGATAGAATTTTCAATATCGGCATTGCTGGAAGATTCAGGAATGGGGAGGGGTTTAGAATTTAAAATAAATCTAAAATTCTCCCAATTGGTGGAGAATTGCTTTGGAATTTTGATAAAAGCAGAGTTTGTATTCAGAGTCAAAATGACCGGTAAATGATCAGAATTTAGATCATGAATGACTCTGATATCATAATTGAAGGGAATATTTTTAAGGATAGCAAGATCAATAATAGAATCCCTCGCCCCCGGCCGGGAGAGTGGGTTCAAATGAGTAGAGGTGTACGGTGCGATAACCCTAACATTTGGATTCTGCTTATCAAATTTTTCAGTTTATGGCCAAAAGTGTTTGATCTTGTATCGTTTATGGCATTCATATCTCCAGCAATGATTGCGTTTTGACCAGAATTAAGAATTTTAATAAAATCCTCCTCCTTAAACTGATGTCTATTTAATGGGGTTCTGCGAATATAAGCAGAAACTATTCGCAGTGGAGGGAAATTATTAATTTTGATTTCAATAGTAGTAGCATCTATATACTGTACCCTCGGCAAGAGGACTATACAATATTCATAATTTCGTTTACAATATATAGTGGTGCCTCCGTCGATACGAGGAATTAAAGTAATCCTATCGTCTTTGTAAAGAAGATAGTTGGCGATCTGGGGTTCGTGCCCAGGCTGGAGCTTTATTTCCTGAGCCAAAAACAGATCAAGATTATGCTCTGTGATCAAGATTATGTGTGTAATCTCTTCGTCAATTTTGGAATGCAAACCATTTGCGTTCCAGAAACCAATTGAAATGTCGTGTACGTCACGATTGAATTTTAATGTTGGGGTAGGGCGCGATAAGCGCGCCCGCGCTTAAGTGCAACATAGGCCTCGAAAATGAGGCAGGCCTTGTCATCAGCCGCCGTGACCTGGCGGAGGGAGGGGAGATTGGTTAACTTAGGAGGGTCGAAAATAAAGACGGATCGTTAAAGTATTCCGCAGGAGTATCACCCGTATTTACCAAAGACAAATCACAAGGGGAACTAGAGCAGTAGCGGATCTGTAGCTATCGAGGTCAAGGGCAGAAATTTCCCTGGAGCCTCCTCATTTAAGTAATCCACATATTAAATGTCAACTCAAATATGTACTAATTTAATTAAAATTTAGCACAGTAGTACCTCTCAATAGAAGACACCCACCGGTACCAGATATTTAGTCTTTTAAATAGAAGTGTCCCGTCTTCTGAGGATATATATTAAAAAATGTTTGAAAAAAATTAAAAATTCAGGTTGTTTCAAGCTTTAAGTAAATTATATATATAAATAACATAAACACAAGAATAGATTTTAATTGAAAATGGAAATTCTTAATAAAAAAAAAAGTTAAATTATCACGAAAATGTGTGAAAAGAACAATTAGAGTTTGGTACTACACAAATTTATTGAAAATGATCTTTTTCATGGGATTGTTTGAAAATCTGTGAATTACACGTATCCCCCCCCCAAGTGGATATTTAAATCATGGATGATCTTAAATCCTTCGCTGTCACTGACAGTTATCTTTTTTTTTTAATAGGGAGGTGTATTTTAAGGCATCTATGTAGTGTTTTATGTCACACTTTTCGTCTTCCTTACTGCTTTCCAAGCTAATTTTGTTTAAGCTCACATCATAACTACAGTTGAAATTAAAAATATTATGTCGTCATTGATGACCTTAGTACACAAATTTTAATCTATTTATAAATATTCTTGCATTTGGACACTGCCACTAGTTTTGACAAATTCAACCAATCTATTTTTAACAGTAGTATATTCCTTGTGGGCTTTTGAGACAGGAATTTCAAAGCCTGCTTTCTTAAAAATCCTACATTCCATTAGTTCCTGTCTTCGATTGTCTAACAACTAGCTAACAGTTTTCTTTCCCCAACTGAAAACTGGATTTTGAATTCTGTGAATGAGAAATTGACTGCACCACAACTTGCTTTTTTCCAATGTATTTATTCCTCTTTCCGAACTGAAAAGTTTTCAAAAAATGAGGAATTAACTTATTTACTGTATTTATGTCTCAAAACTATCGGTCACTGAGCACATACAGGGGTTGGACAAAAATATGGAAACACCTTTTAAAAAACATGTTTCCTTGCTTAATAAGGTGTAGGAAACCCGTTGGCATCCAAAACAGCTTGCAGTCTTCTCGGAATGGATAAATACAGTTCCTGTATGTGTGCCAAGGGAATATTATACCATTCTTCCTGCAAAACGGTGGCAAGTTCAGATAACGATGTTGGCGGTGGATAACGAGAACGCACTTTCCGTTCCAATGTAGACCACAAAGGTTCGATAATATTCAGGTCTGGTGACTGTGGTGGCCAGGGGAGATGGGACAAATCCTCCTCGTGCTCAGAAAACCAGTCCTGGACAATGTGAGCTGTGTGAACAGGGGCTTTGTCGTCTTGGAAGACTCCATCACCATCGGGGAACAAAGTTTGTACCATGGGATGAACTTGATCTGCCAAAATGTTCACATAAGTCTTGGCAGTCATGTGCCCTGACACAGTTATCATGGGGCCAGTAGAGAACCACGATATGGCTGCCCAAACCATAACAGAACTCCCGCCATGTTTCACTCTTGGCAACAAGCAGTCTGTATTATAGGCTTGAGATGGCGTTCTCCAGACGTAAACTCGGCCAGAAGTGGGAAACAATGTGAAAGAAGACTCGTCAGACCATATTACACGCTTCCACTGCCCTATAGTCCAGGCTTTATGACTTAAACACCACCTTTTCCTGTTACGGGCATTAGCATCACTGATGAGTGGCTTCTCAATTGCAGCACGGCCAGAAATTCCCTGTTTATGAAGCTCCCTTCTAATTGTTTTGGTACGCACAGGGTTCTGTAACACAACATTCATTTCAGCAGTAACTTTTGCAGCTGTGGTCTTCTTATTTTTCGTCACACTTGCCCTTAATGATCGTCTGTCACGATCACTCAGCACACACTTTCGTCCGCGCTGTGATTTAGCAGATGATGTTTTTCCGCTTTTCAAATATGCGGAATAAATCTTCGATACAGTACCTCTTGAAACACTAAACACCTCGGCTACCTTGCTTACGGAAGCACCTACCATACGTGCTCCAACAATTTGCCCACGTTCGAAGTCTGTTAACTCTGACATAATGCAATGACAACCTCACATAACAGTACTCCGACAACAACTGAACTGTTTAGCACATTTACGAAGTTGTATAGGTGGCGTTAGTAGTCAAAAACGCCGGCGCCACCTACATATTTCATTAAAAACAATCTTTCTTTTCAAACATGCATTTTACAAGGTGTTTCCATATTTTTGTCCACCCCCTGTACTTGCTTTTGAAATCTCAAAAGATTACTACCAAAGAATATTTCTATTTTATTCATTTCTATAACCTGTATGTTATTTTACAACGTTTTTCTGAATTTCACTTGGTGTGTGTGTCATCAAATTTTCGAACGTTAATTTAACCAACTTCCCATCAAGCTAGAGCTTTGAAATTTTGGGAATCGTTCGTACTCGCCAAACAATGCAATATTTAGACGTTTGCGACAAGTTTTAACTAATATTTCAATAATTTTAATAAGTCAAAATATTCTTTCCTCTCGACGCTTTTAGGATTGAGGAAAAAATTTCTTCCCCCCTCTAGGAACACCTGGCACTCCCCACACGGCACATGAGGTATCGTAAACTCACAAAAGGGAGATAGTAAGGGTTGCTGACTTTCAGTCAGTAATCATTCGCAAGAAAGAAAGATTCCAATATTTGGCGCTGTGTCTTATCACAATAATTTTTTCTGAATTCTGGTTCCCATTCTTTTTTTAATAGAATGACTTACAAACTTTCAAATGCATGTTTTGATTTTATGAGTATTATGAATTTTTTAATACTCTCACAAATGTCTCTTTTTAAGTAAATTTTAAAGTTAAAAATAACTAACAGTTTTAACTAATATTTCAATAATTTTCTCTAATAAACTTTGCCACCGTATCAAAACGTTGGTTTTTATATCGAATTTTTGAAACTTTTTTTCAGTGTTTTTTTTCTCCTTAATAGAGTGTCCCTCAATAAGAGGTAAACACATTAAGGTCCCTAATAGGGACCAGAACCAACTAAATTGTCCCTAAAATAGCGATGTCCTTTACAGGAAGTATTACTGTAGTTAAAAAGATTTGGACCGAAGGTGGCATTTTATCAACAACTTTGAATAGCTTCTCTCGCAAGAAGCAACTAAAACAGACTCAGTCAAGTTTTTGATACTAAATATAGATTAGGTACTCATCCTGGAAAGTCTATTTCCACAATTTCAATGCAGACCCCTTTTTATCTTTGTCCATCTAAACTTTTGCTACTTGAGGATGACACCATAACCATTTAATTTTTGGTAAGATTTCATTTCCTTCTGTCTCATCAAAATTTTCTGTGAAGCTTGAAAACAACTTCAGATGTCAAATTAAAATTTCTTAGAGGCCTTTCCTGATCAGAGGCTGATGTGGTCTTCCCCTCCCTTCTGTGCGCCACTGACCTAAAGGTCACAATACTTGTATTTACCTAAAGATTAGATCCTGAGAGAGGAAGCTAAAAGAGAGAATTAGTTTTCTTGAATTTCAATTTAAAACAAGGATTTATCAAAAAAAAAAGGGGGGGGGGAGGAAGCAATTCTAGTTTTTATGAAAATGTTACGATTCATATTTATTTAAAAAACATACAAATAATAAATTTGATATATATATACAGTCACAAAGGTTAATATATATCTATTAAAATAACACAATTTAAGAAATTGTAAATATTTTCAAAAAATTAAATTTATCGAATTTTTCCAAGGGAAACAATATTTTATAAAAGTAGGGGATAAAAACCAAATTACCTTCTCAAAAAACACAAATAACTAAAATTCATGTCATAAAAATCTATATACAAGAGACGATTTAGTAAAACATCACACGATTTCACTCATATTTAAGTCAGAAGAAAAAACATTGCATGTCATTATTGAAATGCAAATCTTGAGAATACAATGATTAATTTGCATTGTTACTGTTTAAGCAAAAATAGCTTGAAAAAAGCAAATTTGAGAATATGTTCAGGATTTAATAATTAAGTAAAAGAGAAATAAAATCTTACTCTGAAATAGCAAAACTTATTTGGAAAGTCTATGTACTGCCTAAACTATTAAAAGAAATTCTGCAAAAAAATTCGAGATAAAAGCCAACGTTTTTATTTGGTGGCAAAGTTTATTAAAAAAAATTATTCAAATATTAGTTAAAACTTGTTGCAAGTGTCTAAATATAGCATTGTTATTACAGTAAGAATGATTCCCAAAGTTTCAGAGCTCAAAATTGAAGGGAAATTGGTTAAATTAAAGATCAAAAATTTGATGACACACACACACCAAGTTTTTAGTTTCTATTAACGTCGCACTAGAAGCAACACGAGGGCTATTGGCGACAGATCTTGTAATTTTGAACCACGGTCAAGTGACGAGGACGACACCTGAGCTGGCACCCCCCTCCTAACATCCACACCAAAGTGAAATACATAAAAATGTTGCAAAAAATCCTCATCTCTCTCGTCTTTAAGATCATTCTCTCTGTGTTATTAAAAACAACTGCATTTTTTTAAAAAATATATTGAAATGTTAATTAAAACTTATCACAAATGTCTAAATATTGCAAGTAAGAATGATCCCCAAAGTTTCAGAGCACTAGCTTGATGGGAAGTTGGTTAAATTAACGATTGAAAATTTGATGACACACACACCATGTGAAATACAGAAAAACGTTGTAAAAACTGGATACAGTTTTAAAAACCTCTTCAAGGAAGGCAAAGATTTTCAATGATTGAGCAGAGATAGTGAAAATTAGGTGAAATCTGAAATTACCTATTCCTCAATTAATATAATGAGTACCAGCAAAAACCAGTAATAATGTTAATATGAAAACAGAAGAATTCTCCAATCTGAAGGATTTCTTTGTATAATTCAGCAAAAAAAAAAAAAAAAAACAGTGAAAATCAACAAAAAAGGCTGATAAGTATATCCATAAAGAGAATTTTTGGTATCTTTTTAACTGAGAAGAGTAAATGTTTCAGGAAAAATACAGTAAAATTTGGCAGAGTACAAAAATGAATAGAAATTTATAAATGTTGTACCTACAGTGAAGCATGTTAGAAGATAGTAATGGTTTGGAGTTCAATGTGTGTGTGTCAGCAGTTGATGTTGGGAAATTAACTTTCATTGAAGGTACAATGCATTGCAAAATAATACGCAAATATCCATTATTGGTTTACAGTTTGAAAGCCAGTGAATGTTGAGCACTAGTTCTTTTTGCTGATATGGCATTGAACCTGTTTCATGCTGCAGTCGTACTTCTACCATGACGTCCCAGTGCCGCTGGGTACACATTCCAGTTACTTTAAATGCTTTCTAATCCGTGAAACAATGCTGTGGGTGATGTTGGAACTATCCGAAAATATCTATTATTTATGCTCTTCTTCAATTTTTCCAATAATATGGTCACACATAAAATTTTCCAAGATATGCCAGGAATATATATATTTCCATTCACATGAGAGAAATCCTCTCTCTCTTATCAGTACTATCACATAAAAACATGCATGAAAAAAAAAAACATTTGCACACATACTGCTTTTCTACCTACATCCTGCTCATATTATAATATTCCACACTTTGCTTCCTTTCATGTTGTGGTTGCAAGGGGATAATGTCATATTCTTAGCCATTGTCCACCAGTGTCTATCACTATAAAATCACCTTTAGCAAAATGTTATAAAACACATGCAATTTAAGTGCATAGTTCAAGAAATTTATTAATAATATTTGTCCTTTAAAATATGTCATACACATCTACCTTTCAGAGCAGAAATGTAAATTTATATATGCTATCTTATTTTGCTTTCACTAATGTAAATCATTGATAAGTATAAATTTGAGAGTAGCAATGAATGCTCATTTCAAAAGGAATATATTTCTCAGAAGAGCATTTACAAAAATTGTAATACAAGAAATATTGAACAAAGCAGGTGTGTGATAAAATCATCCACAGAGATCAAAGCTGAATCAATCTTAGTAAGCTTTTAGAGTAACATATATTTTGAATTCTGTTAAATACTTAATGATAACACAAATTTAAAAATTTTAAATTCTAGATAGGGTCCCTATAAAGGATCTGCCTTATAGATCTTAAAGCTGACAGGGGGAAATGGTTTGTTTAATATACACGATTTAATATAATCAATGTTAAAAAAATGAAAGGAGCAATAGAATATTGATTTGAATATTTATACATATATAGAGAGCTAATAAATTTTTTAAAAATTAATTTTTTGCTAAAACACCTTGTTTGTGTACAAATAAAGCATGATGAACAAGAACAAATTTAAAAATTTATTATATAAATGAAATTTACAGGGCTTTTTTTTCCTCAGCAGATTGTGAAACGATTTCTGCCATGAGAAAATTGTCCATTCCTAAATTCTATAAACCGTATCAAGTTAATAATGTGTCATCTAAATCTTCTTCTTTTGGTTCTGGTTGACTAATAACCTTTTTCAGAACTTTAGTAATCACATCTTGTAAGGCTTCTTTAGCACCAGTATCCATTACATTTAAACACACCTAAAAATGAAAAATGTTTATCAACAAAATAAGAAAAGTTTTGGTGAATAATTCTGATTTGAAAAATAAAAAGTCACTGCCTAAATACAACACAAAATAGAAAACTGTGCAAGCCTTTCATATTCATAATTAATTTGTTGCTTTAATTCTATACAAAGGATTAACATAATCACAACATTTTATTTTTAAACAAACATTAATTTATTGTTGAGCTTAAGAAAAATTCTAAATAAAAAATAACATCGATGAATAATTATCATGAAAGAATAAAATAAGTTAAACTTTACTTTTTCACTATTTAAAAAAATATTTAAAAATACAATAATTCACACAAAAATACTAGAAAAAAAATATTCATAAACAATAAAAAATCACATCAAGAACAAAATTGAGCTTGCAGTCATTTCTAATAAGAATTACAACAATAAAATATTTATTTCACTAATAAATCAAATTTAATATAGAACACAGATAAAAAATTTTATCTAAAACTCGTGGAAAAGTCAATTTAATATCCAAAAGTATAAATTCATCACAGTTTTATAATATTAACATATATATTTTTTAATTTAACCCATTTTTTTTAACAATAAAAGATATACAATTTCGTTATTTTTATATATTCACATAATAGTCCTTACTGAAAAGATTACTGAAAGAAAACTTTATTATCAACTAGAAAAAAAAAAGTTTCTTTAAAAAAAAAAAAAAAAGATACACACACGCACACTCTACGAAGTTGATAACAAATTTTTAAAACCTGTAGATACCCATTTTTTAAAAGAAAAAAAAAATGCTTCATTTTCTAGCAGAATCAAAGAATACATTATATTAACAATAACAAAACTGTCTTTAGGTTCAACCAATATTCTCTTTACAAGCAATAGTAAAATTTATGCATTATAGGATAAAAAGTACTACCAACCTGAGCTCTTTCATCATTAACACGTAAACCTAAAAGAGTAACTAAAGCAAATTCACTATTAGACTTTACAATTGTATTCTTTTCTTTAGTGCCATTTACAAGATGTGGAACCACACTCTTCATAAAATATGGAGGAAGGACTACTTTTCTTGCTAAGAAATTTACAGCTAAAGCCACCGTTTGTTTCACTTCATTTGTCGAATGATTCATGCTCTAAAGAAAAAGAATTAAGTATTTAAAAAGAAAAAAAAAGTCATTTATATTAATAAGTAAACAAAATTAATCATTTTAAAACATATTTTCATAATGCTACATGAAGCACTAAGCAATTAAAAATTATACATTTAATATACGAATAAATCAATAGTTAAAAGAATAATTCTTCCATAGACAGATTTTAAACTGGTGAGCGAAATTAAAGGGATGCTTTATGATAATTCTAGCAGTAAATTAACTTCAATGAAAAGTAATTGGTTGGTAACTCTAAACTAGTTTTATCATCTATAGTTCAAAAGGATTCACCTTCACTACAAAAAAAAATAGACAATTTTTCTAGACAGTTCTTTTGCCATGTGTGAAAAAGACTACATGTAGATAGTTTGAAGTCAAATTGCGAGGATTGTACTAATATAGATAAAATATGTGCTTGTGTAGTTTTAATATGTCATCCAGAATACACCTGACAGATTGTTAGAAACGGTGTGTGATAAGGAGAATGGAAGAAGAATAGACACTGACAGGGGTCTGTAAAGATTTAAAAATAGCCAAAAACGTCATGTCAAGAATCTGAAAACAGTTTAAAGATACTGGCAATGTGTACTGACAAATAGGTCAAAGTCAAAAACATGCCACAACAGATTCTCAGGACCATTATTTAGCAACAATTGCTAAAAGAAACAGGCAACTGATATCAGTTCAGAATGCAAAGGGGAACTCAACTTCCCAGATTTACTGTGAGTAACATGCAGCACAAATGAGGGTTGTAAGCAAGGAAATCCACAATTTGTATTCCACTAACTCTGGCAGCAAAATAAACCTATTACATTGGTGCAGAGATAATCATAATTAAAATACCATGGACAGAAGTCGAGTTCTCTATACCGATTAATCCTACTTTTGTTTGGAGAGTGATTCCTGACATGTTACAATACAGAGGGAGAACACATGCGATCAGTCCGCAAATATCAGCGAAAGCCATCAATACAAAAGTCATGGAATCTTGGTAAGGGTGGGTATCATTTTGAATGTCACACTAACCCCCATATTTTTACAAGTGCAACAGTGAATTCCGTAGTATACAGAAATAAGGTCCTTGATCCTCATGTTAGGTTGTTTCGAGGCGAAACTGGTAACAACTTCCTCTTAATGGATGATAATGCATATCCTCATCATGTGGCAAAAGTGACTGATTTTCATGAGGGTGAAGTTTCATGAGGCTGCAAATAGTGTGGCCCTTAAATTCACTTGATTTAAATCTGATAGAATGTATGGGATGCACTAGAATGCCAACTTGCCAATCAACACTTTCCAAGAGCTTCAAAGGGCTATTGATCTTCGTAACACTATGTTGCCACAACACTTCTGGATAATCTAATCCATAGTAAGGAAAATTACAGTACAGTTTGCATTTTAATCAGGAGTGACAACATATCTTATCGATTTTTCCTCTGGGTCTAAAAAGTTGTAACAAAATTTCCTTTCCCCCTTTATGTCACATATTCCTATGTTTTTACTTAAACTTATTTTTTATAGAAATAGATAAATACATTTCGAATATATGTATGGCATGACAAAATAAAGGTCTTGTGCAAGTTTCCTTTTCTTATCTGCAAAATTATTCATGTTGGATGAGTTTACATAGTTCTTTTAATTTTCCTTGTCAAAGTTTTAACCTTTTGAGAGACACAGGGTTAAGAACAAAAACTATCAATAAAACACTATGAAAAATGTAATGCTTGAGTCCCCAAATAAATAAAAAAAAAAAGCTTTAAAAAAAACATTGACATCCCCATCCTCCGAAAAGGATCCAACCGTAAGATAGACCAGCATAAACCTATGACTGTGTGTGGTGTTAAAATGAGAAACTACTTACATTATACCGCTTGTTGATATCAGTACGTTACTGTCTTATATTACCAATTTTCAATCGATGTAGGAAAAAATTTGATATCAAGGATGCTTAGTAATTTTCATTTATTCTGAAATATCACAATTAATTACACTCTCTGCAGAAGTGATTACATTTTCATCTTTGTTGTCTTTATCTCTGTTTGCAATTCTACATATAAAGGAAACTCCTCAAAGAAGCTAATACATCAGAAGTATTAAGTATTTTGCAAGACATTTCTATTTTCTGTTTATAACTACACATATCTGATTAAAACAAGCAAATTAAAAATACAAAATTCTGTAGTTACTTATAAAAATGACACAATTTTTTCAATGGCAGAACAAAACCTTGAGAAAAAAAAAAGCTTATCCAAAACAGAATAATCCATAAATGAAAATAAGTTCATCTCGCTGAAAAAGTCACTAAAGCAGAATAAAATATGTGGCTGCACATGTTACTTCCCTTTCAATGCCTACATGAAAATCACTGCATCCAAAGCAACTGCTACAGATAAACACAAAGCTGATTTACTGCAATATGTGTGTGGGAGTGGAAGACAATATTTTACATGCCTGGTAATTGGGTCATACAACTGAGAAATATTTCGTCTAAAATCAAGACAATTTGCACAGATTTTCATAAGTCAAATAATGTTTAAAAATAATTCCAAGTTCATATATCGGCCTTTGCTGAATAATTTTTGTTGTATTTTTTCATGTTTAAATAAGTTATAAATAGCAGATTTTGTAAACAGCATTGAAGATTGATTTTGTTTTAGAGATTTAAAGCCTTTAATTTAGCAATGTTGCCATGTTAATTTTAGATAGAAAATGAAAGCTTTTATCACAGCAAGTTTTGATAGAATTTTGGTGAATTTTATGCATGAAAAAATTGTGATTTTACATTCATGTCTTGCAATGATTGAGCCGTAAAGAGAGTCAGTATATGTTACATTATTACCTATTGTTGAAAAGACACATCATAAAAACTAGATTTTCACATCAGGCTCTATTCAACCAAGAAAAATTTCTTAAAGGTTAATTTTTCAAAATGGATTAGATCATTTAGAGCAGAAGCTAGCAACAGTACTTGATAGGTATGAGGCACCATATTTACAAGTGCTGCATTTTAGGTGCCTACTCAAAAGATTGCAAATCTTCAGTTTACTAACTCCCAACTCTTCACTATTTTATGAGTAATTTGCTAATACCAATCAGTATATTGCCATATCTCTTACAAAAACAGTAATTCTATTTTGAGAAAATATATAATTAAAATATATTTTGATTGCTCCAACTACTAGTAATTTTGAATGCTGTTTTCTAATATGGTGTACTTGAAGCAAAAAATCAAATTAAATTCATGGGTACACATTTAATAATTACTTAAGAAAGTTATATAAATTAAAGTAACAGATGAAAATTAACAGATGAAATACATGGTTAAATTATATTAAATTTAAGCATATTTTAGTTATTTAAGCAAGTATTTTTTTTTTAAATAAATTTATTTGCAAAACTCCTTATGCTCCACATTGCATAACATGAGGCTTACAGAATAAAGTGGTAACAACATTATACAATAATAATAAAATAAAAAAAACATAAGCAAATATAATGCTTATTTTAAATAAATATACATAATTTAAAGTATTAGTCTGCTTATTTATCACATCATTGTCAGAAAATTAAAATGATCATTAGATTTATTTTTACAAAAAAATTAACGTATTTAACAGTTTTGAAACTTTTACTATATCCTCTGCAACAAAAAGTTTACTCATACTCAATTAAAAGCATTTTATTACAGAGGTTTTGGGAATGAACATTAATTTTTTCCAAATACTCAGTTTAAAAAAAAAAAAAAAAAAAAATAAAAAATTTGTTATTAAAAAAAAAATATTTTAAAAAAAAAAATTAAAAAAAAAAAAAAAAAAATCTTAAAACTTTGTTATGAAGTCAAATAAAAATTGAACTTGAAAATTATTAATCCAGAATAATGACTTGTGTAGTTAGTATTATATATTTACAAACAGAGTATATACCTTATTTTTTAATTATATCTCAATCAAATATTTTATTTCTATCATATATATATATAATTCCATTTAAAGGTACTTTTTTAATAGGTACCCTTTTTTTTTTAAAAAAAAAAAAGCAGTTAAGCAAGTATTGGTACTCATAAGAATGAAAATTTCTTAAATTAGTATGTGTCATTTATAAATCAAAATAAATATGAAATCATTAATATCTAACATTCTTAATAAACTAACATGAAATTTATTATAGACACAACTGAGATGATAAAAGCAATTTAAAGACAGTCATAAAATTTTGAATACTTTGATTTGATCACTTAAGAGAATACATGGGTTGTATAAGCAGTTCACAGAAATATTATTTAAAAAAAAAAAGATATTTTGAAAAACAGAACAAACTATGTACATGCAACTGAAGTAAATGCATAAAAACGTTGTTCTACATTTATCTTTCCTGCAGAGAAAAGAAATTTTCAAGCAGTAAAATTTGGACAAATTATTGCTGGAAGCAATCAAAAATATTTTTCATACTTAATTAAAAAAAAAAAGAAAGGATCTTACTTTGGCAAAAGTTGTCAACAAAGGCTGTGGAATCTGTTTGTCTGACTGCAACATATATAGCATGAAATATCCTGTAGCTCGAACTCCACTCAGAACAATTGCTAACTGTAATACAAAACTTACATTAAATAATTTATTAAAAAGTTTAAAAACTAAACTTCCAAAATATCCCATAGTTTTTAACCATGTCCCAGTCCAAAATCATCTCGGTTATTTTAACCTGCTTTGCAAAGATATTATTTTTAATTTGATTCAAAATTTTAACTATTAATCAAAGTTAATGAATTTATACATTATCTTTTTAATATGAAATTAAACATTTTATTTGTTTGATCGAATGAATTTTACAGATTTTTATTTAAAAACCCTCTTTGGAAACAGAAAAACGTTATACCCAAATACAGAGACATATTGTACAGAAAGATTTTCAAGTAATCACAAATAAAATTTAAAAAGTTCTTAGTTCATTTGAAAAATTTGCCTTTTCTTTCAAAAATGAAAATTTTTATAAAAACTCATGTATATGAAATATAATTTTGTAAGTTAATATATTTAACAAAATATTTTAATAGTGAGAAGAAAAAATAGAGCTTACCCTATCAGCAGTCAGATATACTAAGAGCACTTTAATGATTCTCTCAGCCCATTCTGTATTCAAGAATCTAGAAGGGGCTTCTTTTAAACCAACCATCAAAGCCACACTTCGTCCATGCCTAAGAGTCCAATCTAAACTCAAATCATCATCTACGGAATATAGAAGAAATAATATTAAGTTTTTCTATCAAAATATAACATTTTGATTATTTTTTCATTTCGCAAAGTAAAAAAAAAAAAAAAAAAAAAAAAAAAAAAAAAAAACCACCTCACAGAAATTCTATCATTTGTATCCATTACAAGCTGATAATCAAAATAAAGTAATTTTGTCTAACGATTTATTATTATTATTTTTGGTAATTCAAAACTGTAAATAATTTGTAAAGATCTATCTAATGTAAATTGCATCACAGTTTTTAAATATTTTTAAAAATGGAGCACAGAAGTTGTTAATTTTTCTAATCTTATAATAATTTTGGTTTTTTAAACTTTAAAAAAAATTACCTTTAATTATGCAATAAGTTATCAAAACATTTTGCATTCTAATTACAAAATTGAACATTCACAGAATTTTTAAAAATATAAATAAGCTGTTAAAATAACATTTTAATGGTTTAAATTAAAGAGAGTATTCTATATTATTTTTGGACAATTCATCTATCACATTTGTAAGTTACCAGAGTTTTTAAAAATTTTATTAAGATTCATCATATAAATTTTCCATGGTAAGTAGACAATAAGGGCTGAATTTAGTAAACTAATGCCAAATTTTGGTATAAATTGTACATAGCAACCAAATGAAGAATATCAATATTATAAAACTATTTCTCAACTTCTACATCAATAACAAAGAAAAAGTTATTCAACTGAAGTAATTCTTCATAAATATAAAAACATTTTTTTCGTTGATAACATTTGAGCAGTGCTACATTATCCTTTTGCTCAACCAGAATGAAACTTAAAATGTCATGTTAATGTAAGGGGCCAGGCAATTTTGGCTTGAAAACTTAGATAATTTGACTATAATGTGTCTGAACTGGGGATGGGACTGAAAAAGCTTAACACATGGTCCTCACAGATGAGTGATATGTTCTCACATTTTAAGAGTCATGACATATTCAAAATTATACCACAAAATGAATGTATTTTTAGCAGTATTTTGATTTGCTGCAGACATCACATACTAGAAGTATTACAATAGGTTGTTGCATAGTTCCACATCATGAATGTCTAAATCAGAATTTGAACCGGCAATCCACAACTCATACTTCACTCTTCATGCCGAATGGTTGTAATGAAAAATGATTGAAAGAAAAGTTACTTTAGCAAGACAAAAAAAAATCAGTACAGATTTATTATCATTTTAAGCAACATGTTTTATGTGTTTGATATTGTACCTGAGTGCTATATAATAAGAAAATATAAAAAGATAAATAATGTATTACCTAATAAATTTTCACGAGCAATTTCTTCGAATTCGCGATCAGGTATGAATGCACATAAAGTACCCAAACAAGCTGCTGCTACAACACGACATGAATCATCAGGATAGCTGAGCATATTAGTCATTGTGCTTGTAATGCTGCTTCGAACCTGCTCTGACATTTTCTCTCCAGATGCTTTGATTAGGCACCGTAAAGCATGTAGCATTGTTTCCCTACAGTAAAAATATTTTTATCACTATTAAAACATTACATCATACTTAAAAAGAAAAAAAAAATCAACCAATCTTAAAATATATTTATTGCAAATATAAATTGGCAAAAATTACTTGGATATATATAAGTGTGTAAATCCCTTAAAAGACTGAAGCAAAAACAAAAGGCTTCTAAAAATTAAAAAATTATCTCCCTAATGGATTTATATGTACTTAGTATATTTATGAACAACAGAAAAATTGACATACTTTAGAGAATTGTCTTCTGCATTTTTAACAGCATTGTGCAATTCATTATAAAGAGTATCAGGTCTGTTGTGGACAAGGATTAAATAACTTAATGCACCAGCGGATCGCAATCTTACGGCACGATGTCCATCACTAAGAGACCTCAAGAAAGTAGTCTGAAGTTGTGGCAAGAAAGGTTTCAACATCATTCCTACCTAAAAATTAGGATTTCATTTCTAATGAGACATAAAATATAATGAGACATGTTACATTTATAAAATCAGCAAGTTTTAAAAAGTAGCAATCTAAATTTTTCATGCTTGATTCTATCAAAAATAAATATCTTTTAGAATTCTATAATTTTTTGATATATTAAATATATCTACATAGTCTATTTTTTTTACCAAAAATTAAGAGTAATTGGTAACAAAAATCATAACACACTTATTTTAAGCCTAATTTCTAATATGTTATTTACATGAAAGTTTAATACAATGCATAAACTGTTTTATAAATGCCTTACAAACAATTTATAAGAAAATTATTGGAAACTGGATAACTCAAACCACATTAACTCATAATTCTCCATAACACACAAAAAAGCAGCCATTCCCTTTCTTCTAAGTAACACATCTATGTTTGTTATGTTTTGGCTCATTGCTTAAAGTTGATTAGGTCAGTACTTATTTGGTAGGCTAACAAGCATCATTATAACATGAATACCAAACAAAAATTAAAACTTTAACTCCACATGAAAGTTTTGACATTATGAACACAGTAAAAAAGGCATGAAGGAAAATGATGTAGGAGTTTAATATGAATTACCAGTAAGATGTCAAAATATTGTTAAGATATGAATTCATCAGCAATTTATCTAGCAAAAGACAATGACAAGCTGAGTTTCCTGATTTAGAAGAATGCTTGTTAGCATGGTTCAAGCAGTGTAGAATCAAAGACAGTGTAAATTTGTCTATCTTATACAACAATTTTGAAGAATTTTCACAAACATTACGACAGAGTTCTTTTTGATCTCACAATGGTTGATTTGGAAATTTTAAGAAGCATTATGAACTTCTGTCTAAAAAAATTTTTGCAGAAAAAGTGTAAGCATAAATAAAAAGGTATGTGATGAATGGAAGAAAAAATTGCAGTTAAAGTGTATGAACCAAAACACCTCTTAAATGCTGTGACTGGCCTTTTTTTTTTCTTCCCAAGTGTCTACCAGACAAAACAATTTTAAAAATGAAATATGTTATGGAGGAAAGAATAGCAAAGAGCGTTTAACCATATTGCTAGCAACAAATCTAACTGGCACTGAAAAATTTAAGCCTTTGGTTATCGGTAAAGCTAGCTTAGTTGCTTTTCTGGCTGTAAATCTCTGCCATAAGACAGCCAAGCTAATAAGAAAGCCTGGATGATGAGTCAAAATATATTTAAATGATGGCTCATTAAAATTGATGAAGGAAAATATTAAAGGGAAACTAAAAATATTGAATTTCATTTACATAATATGAATGTCATTAAAAGCAGTGAAGGTCAAATTTTTGGTACCCAAAACAACATCTAAGCTACAGCCTCTAGGTCAAAGAATAATAAAAACTAAAACATTGAACAGAAAGGCAATTGCTGGAAAACTTATATGGAAAAACAGACTGCTTCTCCTATGAATACATTGGATGCAATGAAAATGATAGACAAGGCATGGAGAAATGTACTTGACACTACAATATCAAATTGTTTTTTAAAAAATGCGATTCATGCCACAAGAAGCTCCTGGAAAATGTTTTGACAATTTTTAGTTATTTTTGTTTATTTTTTGAATTGATTATTTATTAATGTCATACTTAGTAACAACACGAGGGCTATTGGCAATAGGCCTCACAATTTTGAACCACAGTCAAGTGACAAGAACAATACTTGAGCTGGCACCTCTCTCACTTCATACTCCCACATCATATCAGCAGGGCTTGCAGCTTTGACAAATTCAACATACATCAGCCCCACTACACAATCTTAAAAAGCATCAGGACGCAAACTCAAAGCCATGATTATCAGGATACTATGGCTACATCTTTTGACCTAGACATGAACATACAAGCCTGGAATAATCTTCAAAATATAGATGTACAATTTGAGGATTATGTGACATGTGATGGTGGACTAACTACTACAAGAACAAACTAATTCTAAAATTGACATATTTTATCGAAATATAACTAATGATCTATCAGATTGTGAACCATTAATATTGAATGTATAAGCCAGAGCAGCTACAAACACATTACAAATCTACATTGAAAGAAGTAGTGAAATTGAGTATCATGTATTCAGTTCATTGTTCAATCTTGAAAAAACAATTGATAAATATTTTTGGAATTCCTAAACTCAAAAGAAGATAAGATTTTTTAAAAAAATTTTGAACCTGTATAATTGTACATTATAATAATGTGCAAGTAATTTAAGTCTAATTTTTTTATTTCTCTATGGCTTTACAACTCGAAAAATATAATTAAAAATTGAACCTTTAAAGTCAAAATTGTACCCATTACATACTTTGCATCTTAAAATACTTGTGACAGCACATTAACTTCCAAAACTTTCAGCACTTCTCTTGAAATTTGAGTTATCAAGTTTCCACTCTATTTATAATTTTCTGGTACCTGATAGTTTTTTCAACATGTAACAAGCAAAATATATGCTGTTAATAAAATTATTCATTATTTAAGTTATTCATGTAATACCCTATATGTGGAAAGTTCACAAAAAAAATTCTATATTGTTCTACAATATATATTTATAAATTAAATTATTGTAAAAAATAAAATAATTATTACAGCTTGACCAAAATTCTCGACTCCACCTTCTCGCTACAAAATACTATTTCTTCACAGGAAAGAACAAAAAACACTAATTAAGATAGTCAACTGTAGAATTTACAATCCTGTCATTAACAATTGCTCCCCTTCCCCTGAAGATAAGTACAGACTGCAATACATTAAGGAGGAAAAACTCACAGTATAGAATGGAAACCTACTTAACCAATAATTTTTTTTACATGTTTACTGTAAGTGAAATAGTAAAAATGCCAGACGCTACTCAACATGAGTAGAGACAAAACTCTTTTTACAATGGCTGATCTATTCATAATATTATCCATCATAAGGCAATTATAAAATTCTTTCATTTAATCTTTTAAAATACCTTATTTTTTAAATCTTTTTTAGTTATTATTTTAAAATAATTCATTAAAAAAATTTATTTGTTTCCAGGTAAGTTGTTTTACTCACTTTTGCTAAGAGAAGAGCTAAGGTCTCTAAGAGAGCCACTTTGATGGGCCAATTGTAACGGTCACCAAGAATTCGAATTAATGGACCTGTGATACCAACGACAGAAGATTTAAGGGCATCAGCACTAGTCAATTTAATGATTTCACCAAGTCCCTGAGCAGCCTGCTCTTTATCTTCAGCAACACCATTCAAGATAGCTTCCCTAAAAATGGGAAGTATAGGACTAATACCCTAAAAAGATACAAAATTTAAATATATTTGTAAGTAAGAAACATTCAAAGTTAATTTTAATAATAACAATAATATAACTTTTGCTAGTTTGTATGAAATATAACAAAATATATAACAACATACATTTTTATATTGAGTACATAAATATAACAAAAATGAACATTCTTCATAAATACATCTATAAAATTGCAATTTAAATGCTATGAATGTCTGCATACACTTTTTAAAAGAAAAGCTTCCATTACTACATTTCAATTTTACAAAATTTATTATTCATTTAATATTGAAAATTTTGAGAATTTTTTTTTCATAAGTGGTGCTATTTTTCTTTAAAATAATATTCATCATAAAATTCAATCAAAGTTGTACTTCAAAAAATTTTCTATAAAAAAAAAAAATTCACACATTTATACCATGTGCTAACAAAATGATAATTACACATTCTTACATTTTAAAAAATTAAAAGGATGTTAACATATATAAATTTTCATGAGAGGTTTAAAAAAATTCTCCACTTTTGTTATTCTTAAATACTTCTATTTCTTTTCTGAGTTTATATATATATATATTACGTACAATACCATTAAATTGTATGATGTTTAACAAATCTTTCAGTATAAAGCAATTCATTAATAAAAACTTATCAAATAAATTATTTAAGTATTTAAATTTTTTTAAAAAAAACAGTAAACACTATATAATACACCAACTTACTTTTTCAATACAAAATCCAGGAAGAAGCTCTTCTCCTTTCAAATCACTCGCTGCAAATCTAACAGCTTGTCGCACATCAGAAATGAGTCTTAGTTGATCTGTAGTATTCAAATTCTGCAAAATAATATGGAGGTTAATATTTAAAAAAAAAAAGACAGAAAATTTTAACTATACATTTTTTAAAAGTTTTTTTAAAAAGTTATTACTTGATAAGAAAATTAAATTTTATGGGAGGGGAAACTATTTAAAAGTATTAATTGATACAGCTTAATGTAAATCCTGTTAAATTGATGAGTATTAAAATACAGTAAAAATATTTTTAATAGAATTTCTCATAATCTTTTAATTTGTAGAAGAGAAAACACAGAATTCTTACAATAAATTTTGATAAACAATCTCAGAATAGAATGCAAAATACAGCTAACTTTAAATAGGAACTTAGTTGCAATTGTAAATAACTACATTTCAAAAATATAAGATACTTTAGTTTAAAAATTCATAAGAAAACTATGAATGTTTGAATGTTGAAATGTAAACATGTTGAGTGTTTGAATTAAATACGAAACATTTCTACATTTAATTTATTATGCTTATGTTTTCCAATCAATTATTCATTAAAGGCCTTGGATTATATTTTCATTAAATTATTTATCAGGAATATTATAACTTAAAAATAAGGAACATAAAACTACATTATCTTTCCTGCCAACAGATTTTTAGTTTCTTTTAATTTACAAATATTAATCAAAATAACACACAATTTATATACATTAAAAAAAAATACCTTTGTGACAGCATTTAGAGCTTCCCAACTTATTTGGAGTATTTTTTTATCATGATCCGTAAACATTCTGATCAGTCCTCTGATGAGTTGAGGAACATGTTGTGAAATATCTACTTTCCTTTGACAACAATAAGCTAATAGTAGAGCAACTGCTGCATGTCTACGTAAAGGATCTTCACTGCGAGTAGCTTCAAGAAGATGGTCAATGATAGTGCGAACACCTAAGTCATCTGTTGCTGCAAGAACTACTGTCTGACAGTATTCTAGGGTCTATGTGAAAGTGGTAAGAAATAATATATATGAGAGAGATGAATATTAACACAAAATTTTCTTCTAAAAAAAAGATTTAAATTGTATTTTAGTAATTTTTTTATAATCAATCTATCTTTTGACTTTAATGTTGACATAATGCAACTGTTGCAATCTTATAGAGTTCTGGGCCTCCATAATTCTAACCTCAATATCAAATTTTACTGCAGATTTGAGATAATACACAAGTGTTATATTAAAATAGATGTTAATATTCTTAAAAGTATCATTCAGAATATAATTCTCTAAATATTAACCTGCATTTCTGTAGGAGTGTTTATTGCTGAACTTAAAGCTGACAGTAAGGCTGGAAGTATCTTGGAAAGATGTTTTGTTAAAGCATCTCCAGCAACAGCTGATAAGAAAGCCAGAGCTTTTGTATTCACTGGTGGAGCTGTAAGCTACAAGCAAAAATTTATTAAAACAATACAAAATATCTATTATACTTCTTAATTACAACAATTTTCATAAGTAATGTATAAAAGCAAAATGTCCAATTACAGAGCATACTGACTTTATATTTTATATCACAAACAAGTAATTAATAGTTGCCAATAAACTTTTTTAAAAATGAAATCAAATTTTTTTTCTAGAGATGTACCAATCAATTATGAGTAAAAACAAAGAAAAACATTTTATGAATAAGCAACACTTTGTAATGGACATATTTATTATTTACCATTGCGATATGCTAACTTAAGTAAATGGATTTCTTAAAAATTTCATACATAACATTAATTTTACATTTATATTTAGCTATAAAAAATTAAAATTTCCTCCTTGATGTTTCATTTATGATACCTTTTACAAGAGAAGAATTAAAAATATAAGTTGAATTGAGCCCAATATCAATAAATATATCTCTACACAAGGATTTATTCTAAAAAAAAAAAAAAAAACAGCAAGCTCTAAAGTTACAAAACTAATATGAAGAAAGAAATTAGAACAGGGAGAAAAAAAAACCTTTAAGACTATTCAGAATTAAGCAGTTAATACATAATTTAATAAGAACACAAAACATTAGCTATATTGTTCTAAAAAATAGATGGGATAGGTGACTGGAAAACCAGTCTTGAGTAAGCATATCTACATTTCTTTTAAAAATCAAATACAAAATATCATTGACTAACAAATCTTGAAAATTATACTTCTTTAAGTGTACAAATTTTTTTCCTAATATTTGGTTATTAAAAAAATAATTAACAGTATACAGCATAAATCTGAATTTATGAAATCAAGTTATAGAGTATTTAAAGAATAGAAACTTACCTGTGGAACTAGATATGGTAGGACAACTTTGCTTTTGATAGCCATTACTTGTCTTAAACCATCTAGAGCATATTCTGATTTCACTGGATCACTCTGGTTAAAAGGAAATTTCCACATATTAAATATTTGTAGAGTAAGTAATAAAATAGATTAAATAAATTTCTTCAATAATAAACAAAACTTACCAACTGGCGTAATAAATGTGGAAGAATGTCATTCAAAGCTCTTACGCCAACTGTCGCATGTAAACTGTCAAATGTTGTAGCAGCTGCTAGCCTAACTTCTGGTAAGGGATCACTCAGAGCTCGTCTAAATAAAATATTTTCATTGGCAAAAATTATTACACACTTTCTCATTCTTATATATTATGAAATGCAGATTTTTCTATCAGATGTCACCACACATATATTTTTAAGCATGAAGATTTGACATTTAAAGCATTTTTTTTTTACTATTCCTAACCTACAAAACAATATATGTGGGAAATTGTGAGAGTATAAATTCATAATCTCCTCATGCTTTGAAAATATTGAATTTTAAACAAAAAAAAAAAAAAAAAAAAATGCAAGGTGTTTTGACTTATTTTGCAGATAACTGCTGCTCTAAAACTTATCAAACATTAGTAAAAGCTTATGGCAAACAGATACCATCTCAAGATACTTGTGAATGTTTGTCCAATCAATTGAAAACACTTTTTGCTGTGAAAAACAAGGCTATGAGAAATCTAACAAAAAAATTTGAAAATGCAGTGTTGAAAGCTTTGTTGGACGAAGACTCAACTCAAATTCAATCACAATTGACGGAGGTATTTAATTTGACTCAAAAAATATTTAGCAAGCATTTGCACGTAATGAGAAAAATTCAAAAGGAAAAAAGGTGCAACATGATTTAACTGAAAGACAAATGAAGAATCAAAAAGTTACCAGCAAACTCCATCTTTAGTTCTAGGGAAGAGTTTTCTTTATCAAATAGTAACAACTAGTGAAAAATTGATTTATTTTGATAATTCCAAATGAAGAAAATCATGGGTTGATTTAAACCAACCATCACATTGCTGATAACACCAAATCACTTTGGAAAAAAGACAGACATGGTCTACTTTTAGTGGATTCAAAAGGATATCGCTTATTATGTACTTTTCCAGCCTGATGAAACAGTTAATGCTGCCTTCTATTGACAGTAAATTATCAATTTAAACCTTGCATTGTTACAAAATGTCCAGAATGGGCTCCAAAATATGGAAAAATGATTTTGCAAAATGACAATGTATCAGCCTATACTACAAAAGTTATAAGGAAACTTTAAAAGAATGGAATTGAGATATGTAACCTCACCCACAGTATTCCCTCAGCATTGCTCCTTCAGACTATCATTCGTTTCAGTTGATGGAGCATGGATTTCTTAAGCAGCACTTATATTAAAGAAGTTGAAAAGTGGGTTGCTTTGAAAAATAGAAGCTATTATAGTGGAATCCATTTTTCATCAAAAAGATGGGAGTTTAAGCCTTGAATAGTGCATATTTCAAATAAATAGTTTTAACCCTAAACTTCAAATTAAGGTTTGTCTTTCCTTTAAAAAATCTGTATTTCATAGGTATACACCTTGTAAACTACTTTTTATATTGTCACGTAGATGTTGGAGCAAGTTGAATTGAACACACAATGGATATATGAATAATGTGACTTATTAACAGACTAAGAGCAGCTACACTAGGCTGAGAATCCCCTCAGACTGAGAATATATAGGTTTATATATTACATGAGAATATTCCAGAACACTGATCTGGAAATGTAAAGAATATTCTGGAAGGTTCTAGAAATTATAGAAGAAAGATAACAGAGAGCAAATAAAATATCAACATGAATTTTTAATGTTGTCATCACTGGATTTTGAGAACCTGGGAACTCTTGCTCTACCTCTGCACCATCAGTGTCTATAAGCTTCATGCCAGTATGTATACATTTCATTATTTACATATATAATTATATTTACTAGTTGAATTTAAATTAGGCTATAACAATAAATATAATCTAAATTAATGGAAAGCATTTCAATTACTCTAAAACAATAGATATAAAAATATACCTTAAAAATGTGAAATATATTTTAAAGTAAGACATCTTTAAAAAAAAATTTAACTTATTTTCCCACAGATAAGTGCACACAGAATTACTTTAAATGTATAAAAATTAATACCAAAAGACCTCAAAAATAAAAATTTATAGTGAGTGAATACATGTCTCAAAGTTTATTCTAAGAAAACTTTGCAAAGCAGCTAGCTTGTGCTATCTTATAAACTACCTCCCATACACAAAAAGTGCTTGTTTTTGTAAAGAGGGGGACTTCAATAGACCATTTCTTTTTAATTACCATTTAATAAAACATTAAGCCTTTTCTTTTTTAAATAATAATATTAAATGGCCCAGGGTTTCAAAAAAGGTCTCATTAGCAAAGTATATAAACCATTAAGGCAAAAAAATAAATACACAAAATTAAATTTAAAAAAAAAACTTGAAGTAAAATTTTTAATAGATATATTTACCTAACAGTGGGCACCAAACTATCAACAAATGACAAGACCATATCTCGACTGGTTGAAGTCATTATTTCACTTAATCCAATACAAACACCTTGCCTTTGGTCAGGTCTATCAGAATCAAGACCTTTCTCGAGGATAGGTATGATTTCAGGCAGAACTCTTTCACCAAGTTTACGTACAAGATCACCCAATGTGCGAGCAGCAACCTTGAAGTGAAAAATACATTACTTAAATATTATACAGAATTATTATAAAAACAATTCAAGACATAATACATAAAAACATTTTTATGAAAAGAAAGCAAAATTCATACTTGTCGTTTATCATAACTGTTACTTGCTAAACAACCTAACAATAAGGAGAAAAGCGTGGGTAATATTTCCCTCAAAGTTCGTGGAGTATTTGTCACAACAACTTTCCACACATGTAAAGCAGCTTGTCTAACCATAAGAGCCACATCTGACCTGCCCATGTAGAGTCCAGCCAATACACGATTTCGTCGTTCTTCACCTAGGGAGCCCAAGATAGCCTGAGAAAGAAAATAATGAGAATTATATTGGATTATGTAATTCAAAATTTTTCACTATAAAACATTAAATATGATGTGTTTTCACGATTTCTATCACCACTAAATGATACAGATTAATTTTTGTTCCTGATTTACATGATAATAAATCCAGAGTTTATCTAATACTTTTTTCAAACCAAAATATAAAATATTTAGATTAAAGTGGCTAAGGGTATAAAAATAAGATTTTCTAAAATCTTAATATATACACACACAAATTAATACATTTTAAATTTTTACATAAAGGATTATATGAGTGATGAATGCAAATTCATTATTCAGTTTTTGTGTGTATGTGTGATTTAAGTTTTTTTAAACTTACTTTATGGGACTGATCAGTTCCAAAATTATCATCTTCATCAGCAGTTTCTGTAGTCATTTTGCCAGATACACCTATCATAAAATAGTTGCAATTAACAACAGAAAAAAAACCTGATATATAACAAATTTAAATTTCTGCTATTACTCTCAGTCAGAATTTTGTAATAAATATTGATGACTATTGTATATTTCAAAAATAAAACATGGTATAAACTAGTAGCAGCACGAGGGTTACTGGCAACGGACCTCGCAATTTTGAACCTAAATCAAGTGACAAGGACGAAACTTGAGTTGGCAACCCCTTCTCACAACTTCCACTCCATGCCAACAAAAGGACTTTGAGCCTCGACAGATTTAATGTGCATCAGTCCTGGCTACATAGAGGGTCTTTAATAGCATCACAGGCTTGAGCACATGAATCGAAGAAAGCCATCAGGTGCAGGTCCATGATCATAATTACTAGGTTACTACAGCCACTTCTAGCATATGGCAGCACTGCCTATAGAAGAATGTACCAAATCACAAACTCATATGAACATCTAACAAGTTTTGTTGTAGGTTGTGTCATGTGTTCAGACTATTTGTACTATAGGAGCAATTAGCATGAAATTTGTGAAATAAAGGACTTATATGGAATCAATGAGAATAATAAAATATGAAGCAAATTTCAAGTTAAAAGACAAAAAACAGGCTAAAAAAAATCATAACTGTACTGCAGCAAAGGTTTTCAATATAACAGAAAAAGATAAAAGATTGGAGAAAGAATGAAGATGATATTTAAAAAATGCCACTGAAAATATTTTCAATGTAGAGAGAAATAGCTTGTTGACCAGATTTTGAAAGTAATATTTCAGCAGGATAATGGAATAGAAATAGATTTGTTATGTTATTAAAAGAAATATGATTACGGCTTATGAACTGAAGTGGGCACAAGCAAATCCAAAAGAAAACAAATAATTTAAAGCTACAGTAGATTGGTGTAATTGTTTCATGAAAGAAAAAAACAGAACTCAAAAACTGCACAGAAACTGCCACAATATATATATATATTATAAAGTAAAGAGTTTTGCACAAGTCTGTTATTGGTACTAGACAAAAATACAGCTTAGCATGATCTAACTACAGAAATATGGATGAAACACCTATTAGCTTAGATATAATAAGCAATAGCACTGAGGAAACAAAAAGGCATAAGAAGTGTTCATGTCAGAAGTACAAGTCATGAAAAGACCAAGTTTACTGTAGTATTAACATGCATGGCAGATGGAGCAAAATTAAAACTCCTGGTCATTTTTCAAGAGGAAAATGACTAAAATAAAATTATCTCCACACATTTTTGCACATATTCATGAAAAGAGTATGTTGGACAACAATTATGTAAATTTGTGGATGGAAAATGTATGGCAGAGGTGACCAGGTGCTCTACGAAATCAACACAATTTGTCAATATGGGATATATTTGCAGTCACAACTGAGAACAATAAAAGTCGCTTAGCAAGGAACAATATCAAGATTGCTGTTATACCTGGTGGTTTAATTTCATGTCTCTGTGAATAAACCATTCAAATATTACATAAGTGAATCACGGAATAGATGATGAGTGGCAAAAAATTGTACATGAAAGGTAGAGCTGCATCATATGATGCACTGTGGAAACAGTGATCAAACCCTTCAAAAATGTGGCATTTCTAATGCTATGGATGACATTGAGGATAATTTGTTATGGGATACTGATGATGAATCAGAGATCTATTCCCTACGTACAGAATGGGACTCATATGATGAACTTCTTGGATTAGATTATTAATGAGAGGATTTTACTGTTTTTAAATACATTGGTGATTGATTGATTTTATTTTATAACGGTTTTAATTAACATAAATTTTAATCTAATTGTTTTTGTATCAGTCATTTAAGATGACCCCAGATTTTGGAAACTTTTTTAATGATTCAACTATGATCTTATCTGCAGAAATAAACAGTAATACTAGATTTTAAAAAAAAATAAGTATGTTGTTATAAAATCCAACAAAAATATTTCTTAAAACAAACCTGATATCTTGTACAGTAAATCACCCAACAACTGAACGGAACTGTAACGGATTCTCCAATTTTCATCAAAAAGTCCTCTTTCAAGTTCGGGGAGCAGAAGTGTAATAGCTGTATCTGCATACATATTGACAATCCTTTGACCAGCTCTTAAAGCAGTGTCTCTGACATATTCATTCTCATCCGCTAAAGCCTTAAAAAAATTTATGTGAATTAAAAAAAAAAAAAATGAATTTTTTAATTACTGTGTAACAGTAAAATTTTTTTTTAAAAAAACAAAATACATTTATTTTAATCAATGCTCCACAATATCTCATTTTTAAAAGCTAAGTAAAAAAAATATTCATATACCATTTTAAGATACGAAAACTATGCAGTTTTAAATAAAATCATGTTGAAAAGAAAATTTAGAAAGTTTAAAAACATCATACATTTATAATTTAACTATTATAAATAATAAAAATCCTTTTTATGTACACAGTTAACATTAACTATGAACATACAACTTGTAATTTTTAAAATATCCAAAAACATCTCTTAACCTTTAGAATTCAGCTGATTTTTAGTCAGAATATCCTTTCCACTCAGCACTTTTAGGATTGAGGAATTTTTTTTCCCCCCACTGGGAAGTTCAAGTTCGCCACATGTAGTATTGTTAGTTTTCTAGTTACAAAAGGAAATAGTAAGGGTAGCTGATTTTTAGTCAGTCATCTTTCAAGAGTAAGAAAGATCTCAATATTTGGCACCATATCATATCACAATAATTTTTTCTGAATTCCTGGTTCCCATTTTTAATTGAGTGACTTACAAATTTTCAAATTCATATTTTGTTTTTATGAATATTGTAAATATTTAACATGCATGCACATGTCACTTTTTAAGTAAATTCTAAAGTTAAAAAATCATATATTTCCGAGAGTTTGATGTACAGCATTTTAGAAGTACTAAGAAAGTAGAATTTATATAATTGGCATGGTGACTAGAAATCATGAATTAGTAAAAATTATTAGATATATTACTTATATTTGCTTTATTTGTAATATTTTAGTCAACAGAAATTCCTAAAAATGTCTTATTCTGAAACAAGATTTTATTTCATTCATTGTTATAAGTATGAGATAGCTTGATGAAGGATGTGGAGTAACATAGGCTAATATACCTTAAGTATGAAAAAAATATTATGAAAATACTAATATAAGGTATTATATAATAATTATTTATCTGCTCAAATAATTTTAGAATTTTTAAAAATCTATTCTATTTTTGTGAAATGTTTTCATGTTCATCAAAAAATAGTAAATAATCTTTTAGTTTTAAATATTAAAAAATTTATCATAACTTAGAGTCATGTATTGCGTAAATTAACATTTTCAAACAAAACAAGTAACAAAGAAAGCGACAGCTATACCATATTATAAGATATTTTCTAGAAGCAAGTAGCCAATGAGAAAATTTATTATTATTTGACTTCATTTTTTTTATTACTGAAGGGTTTGCATTTTTATGATTTATTTTTCCTATCAGAGATGTTATTAAATTAATTCTAAATTCTTTTAAACTGAGTTTTTAACTTAGTTTGTCACGACTTAAATATCAGAAACACAACAATATCGATGATGCTAAAGAATAATTTTTTTGTCCATTTCCTAGTTTGTCTAGCAAAAGTGTAGATGGCTGCCATGTGGTCACCTAAACCAACATATCCCATGTGTTTGTTATAATCTGCAACAATTTTTTGCTTGGAAGTGGTTAATTTTTCTTTTTCACATTCAGCAACGTCACCATCAAATTTTTTTGGGGGCATTTATCAACAAAATATTCTTCATCTAAATCTTTCATCAAATTCTCAATCTCTATTTCTGCGAGAAATTTGATACATTCTAAAAATTCAAAGAAAAAACAAGAGAAAAGAAAAATCTATCCTACATAGACAGCGTAAAGTCATGAAATAGAGTATTTTTTCAAATTTGGTTGTTCCTAAAGGTCGCCAATGATAAAGAATTCGCTCACAGCTGATAATGTTGGCGAAAAATATCCCCACCAATTAAGGACAATAGAAGCAAAGTTGTAAAAAGGGTTAGGGAAAGTTGTAAAAGGGTCTGCTCAAAAAAAAGGGGGAAAGAACTGTCTCTAGATAGCTTGGTACAGCATATGTGTAAAGGTTAAAATAAGAGAAATAACATTTCATGAAATACAAACAAAACAATTTAATAAAAATTTAAAATATTGAAACTTTTCATTGAAAGGGCTGGATTATTAAATAAAACTAAATCTACTGAAGATAATTTTATAGAGAAAAACATTTAAAAAAATAAATTCATTTTCATATAATTTCATTCATTTTCATAAAGTAATATTACTTATTATAAAAGAATAAACAATCACTGGAAAACATCCTCATGTAATTTAGTTAATTTTTTAAAAATAATCAATTAAAATCAAAGAGTATTTTATATACTTTACAATGAAGAGTTTAATATATTTTTAAAAAATAGAACTAATTAAATTCATACCAATTTATAACTTTAAAATGAAAAATATTCAAAATAGAAAGTAATTAAATACCTTTAAAATAGGAGTAATAATTTCACCAATATATTGGGTAAACTCCTTTTTGAAAACCATTGGTAAATAAATAAACATCATTATATAACCATCTTTAACATGAGGGGCAATATCCATTCTTTCAGCTGTAGATATGATTTCAGGCATGAAGGATTTTAATTTCTCTACTCCTAATCCTCCAATAACTTCACTCAGACCTAAAAAATAATTTTTTAAATTAATTTTTGATCTCTAATTATTCATAAGAATATAATTTTTAAATTATCCTCTAGTGAAAACTAATTCAAAGCAAACATAATATATACAATTCATCAGTACAATGTAAAGTATAAATCAAATAAGAAAACATTCAATACAGGATTTGTTTATTTCACCTTTAACGTATGAACTTTTCACCCAATTGCAATTTCCAGTGGCCTAACTGTAAATGGCCACTTATGTTTATGACAGGCTTAAGCAATAATGCAAACATCTTCTGTTCTACTGCTGATAGAACAATAAAATAAAAGACTGAAAAGCACTGGAATATTTTCTTAATAATGAAAATATGAAATATGCTTAAATTTTTAGGGATAGAAATAATTTGTGGCAACTTGGGATAAAATGATATATATATATATATATTCTTAATGTTTAAATTATGTAATTGAATGGATTGAAAAAATTCATATTCCTCTGTAGTTACATTGGTTGGAACAAGCTCCAAAAGTTAACCAATTTCAGGGCAAAACTCCAGAATATTCACCATATTTATAATTTCACAAATCTAATGATATTGATTGATTAATGATGATGACTAAGCGGGGCAAGTTAGAAATCAGCCATCCATTATGTAGAAAATAAATTATAAGAATGATTCCAACCAAGTGCTGATAAGACAAACCAATGAACCAAGATCATATAGACACAGGACAGTATGAGAATATTTTTAATTTTTTATGTACAATATAAACATTTGTTCATAATCAAGCCCGACAACACAGGAATTTTGTTGGCTCCGACTTGGCCAAAATAAACACAGCAGCATAATGTGAAGAACTCAAAGCAATCCTGTATAAATCCAATGCCAGTTGCAATTGTGTAGAACCATTAAGGCCACAGCATAGGAAACAAAAGTCAATGCTAGAAAACAGCTAGCTGATACTCAAATACGAGGATGCAGACACTCGAAGAATCGAAGCTTGAAACCTTAGCAGAGGCAGAGGCAAGACAATTGCAACTTTTACTAAAAGCAGGAACAAGTTAAGAAACAACTGTACAGATCAATGGGTGAGGTGAAAGAGGACTATTGGCAAAAGACCTCGTAATATTGAACCCCAGTCAAGTGAAGAGGATGACACCAGCTTCCCTCTACAAACTTCCATACCATGCCATCAGGAAGACTTGGATCCTTAACAGATTTAAGGTACATCAGCCCTAATACATAGCTGTATTTAAAGATAATATTACAGAAAAGATGTGTTAATAATTCTCTTTACAGTGAAAAGTAAACTATGAGATATATGTATTTTGTTTGCAATATAACAAGATTATTAAAACTTAATTAACAATCTTCACAGTTTGTTTCCTGAAAAAAATTCAAATATAAAATAGCAATTCTTCAGTACTTTAAGGCCATACACAAAAAAAAAAATGAATAAAGTTATTCAAGTTTTCTAACAACAAAGATAAGTCTTTCAAACAATACTCGAGAAGGAACTTGCACTTAAATAGAAATATTATTAAAAGAATAGTTTGTTACTATACATATATATATTTGAATTAACCTCACTTTGCAAAAATGTCATACAACAAGTATTTCTTATTTTAATTGTTCTTGTGCTTCATTATCTGTTTATTACTAGGAATGCATATACAACTATGAGAAAATTGGATTATAATGTTTCATAACACGTCACAGAATCATAACATATATATTTACAGTTAAAATGAATTTAAAGACCAAATGATTCAATAAATTCTTACTAATATAAGGTGTGAATCAATAAAAAATACAGTATACAATAGAAGAAATAGATATCACTTGTGAATTTTTTTTTGTTAACTTAAGTTTTATTTCACACATAAATTTTAATACCTACTATTTATGATCTACATCTAACATATAATACACTTAAATAAAGCACACAAATTATTAAATAAACAGGATCCAAGCAAGTAATATTAGTATCAAAATTTGAAAATTTAGATTTAAAAAAAAAAGTATTAAAACTTACCTTGAGCAGCACCAGATCGATCCACTGAACTACATTCTGCTGTAAGAGTTTGCATAAGCCAAGGTAATAAATCATCAAAACTATTTTCACCCATTCCTTTAACCATAGCACCCAATGCCCGAGCAGACACACTTCTGACCTATATAAATAATTCATATATTTTTACATCATATAATCCAATATTTCACATATCAAACATCCAAAAGGTTTTTTAAAAATATGTACTAACCTCTGGAACAGGATCCAATAGTGATTGTTTTAAACCTGGAATAATGTTTGGCAGATAAGGAGATAAGTCCTGAAAAAGTTCAGAATTTATAGCTTCAGCATATTTCTAAATTTTTTATATATAAGTTGTAAATTAGCAAAATTCGTTCAATTTTCCTATTTGTTAAGAAATAAAATTTCATAATATAAAGACTTATAAAATATATATGTACCAGTTTACATATTTCATTAGTTTCAATTGCAATAGATGAAGAAAAGGAAACAATTCAGATATAAATAATTGCTATTTTAATCTAATATAATTTTTAAAAAACTAACACTTAAGAACTCCAAAATTTGTTTCATTGCTCTTATATTATTCTAGAGGGGGGGGGGGGATTCCAAACTGTATGAAGTGTACTGAAATAAACACAGAATATAAGCAAAGATCATGCATGCATACATACATATAGAGGCCATCATATATTTTTCTCTGTATAGTAACATTATAAATAAAGTAGGAGAAAATTATTTAAACAGATAAATCTCATGTATGAGCATGAAGATGTCCTTATAATCAGATGTCTCACAATTAATGAATTAGTACAATATTAGAATGACAGACTTATTCTATAAAAATGAATTTATATAATATATCTACATACAGAAGGTAAAAAGCACTATATCCACTATGTAAAGTAGTAATCAGTTGTCAGGCTATTGAAAAATATTCATTCATAAGCAAGCTGTAAATAAAAAAGGGGAACTTAAGCTGCTTTCCTGTAATATTTCAAAAAATGAACATAGGTGTCTTTTACATCCCATAACAGTTGTATCAAATTTCCTAATTTCTACAAAGCCTTCAAGAATAATATAGTTACAGTTTAAACTATATAACTATTTTTATTTTTCCAAAAAAGAATAAAAATGCAAGAGGCACATTTCATGAAATAATGATAGTTGAATTAATCCTCTGCAAAGTAAAAGCATAATAAAGTATTATTAAGTTCATTACGTTCTGAATTTGAAAATCAAATAAGCTTCCAGTCCTATATTGAGCCCTAGACTAATATTTGTGAACTTGATTGAAAGTTCAAATAATTTAAAAACTGAATAAAATATTAAAACAGGATCAACTCATACTGCTGTAGTTTTTTTCTCATTTATTTTTTACCTGTAATTACAATGCAAGCTAATTTTACCTTCTGATCAGTTAGAGAATACATATTGCCTATAATCTGAGCAGCCATTTTTCGTGTTTCAGTTGATCTGTCTTGGAAAGCTCGTTGCACTACAGGCATAATTAAGGCTAAGGAAGGAGCATCAATGAAGTGAACAAATTGAGTATCCAGCAGAACAGCTAGACAAGTTGATGTCTTTTTAGAAGGATCTTGTAAAGCCTCCAAAAGAGTAGGTACAATGGCTATAAAATTAAACACAAAACAAAAAAATTAAAATACAATTTCCACTAAAAGAAATAAAATAATGCATTTGTATCAAATAAAACTTAACTCTAATGAAAAATAATATTCATTCACATCATTACTTCAAACAATTTATTATCAGGATAGAAAACAATCACTATAAATAGTGAATTCTAGGAAATTAGTAGTTTCCTGGAATTATATTTCACCTTATATAATATAATCCTACAGAGTTAACTAATTCTGATATAAATATTGTATTCAACGAAGGACTGAACTCTATGCGTTGAGACACCTTTGTGACCATTTGCAATAGGAAATACAAAATTACTCATTTACTTAACAACTATAACTTGACAAGTTAAATGCATAAGGGGTAACTTCTTTAAGGAATTATGGAGAATAAAGAATTTTATCACTATATTATTAATTATAATTTTTAACCAAAATGAATGGCACATTTGAATTGCATATACATCTTGCAACAGCTAAAAGCATCAAAAGTTTTTAAAAATGAAACTTAAACGAGTAATTAACAGTACAATATGGCCATATGTAAAATTTAGATTGGATAAAAATGTCATGCAATCGATAATCCAGTTAATCATTTGTCGCAAGAGCATTTTGAAGAAGTTAAGTAGGTCAAATATAATTCAGAATTTTTCTTTCTTTTTTCAATATTTATCACAGTAATAAGTGAAACTTCAAAATTGATTCCCCTATCACCCTCCAGCAAAAATTATTAAATTATCAGAAAAATAAAACTATTGATTCTTTAAGTACATGACGTAAAAGTATGATTTTTTGAGTTTTAATTTTGCGTAAATTTGCATATTACTCAAAACTGTGCAAGGAAGTTGTATAATACATAAACACAAAAATAGACTTAATATTTTAATTAATGCATGTGCTTATAAAAGATAATAATGAAAGCATATACATTATTAGAATTCAACCACAAAAACAAGAAAAAATATTCTACATTACAGAACTGATTTTATTTAACATGATTTTACCTCACTTATTGGGTTTATAGAATCTAAGCAAAACAATGAATTTCTTTTCTTCCTCAAATATTATAAAGACTAAATTAAAGATTGCTGAGAATCATTTTATTTCCAAATAAGAACAACATTTTAAATATATATATGAATTACTGTATTTGCCAAAATGTAACATGACACTAAATTTAACATGACATGAAATTTTTTTTATTAAGATAGCTAGAAAAAAATGTTGAATTCATTGCAATCCATTCCTTTAACAAAGAAAATATAATTTAGTCAGGTAAGCTTTTTTTAAAATAATTAATAATACAGATTACATTCATGGTAATAAAATTAAGTAACATAGCAAAAAATAAGTAATATTAGAAAAATAAGAAGAGTTGTTACATTCCATTACATAGGCCTTAAATTTAGCAGGAGTCAATATTTTAACATGAAATGATTCGTCAAAAATTATTGCGTTACATTCAAAATAAAATTTGTTAAACATATGAGAGAGAATTAAAAAATTAACTGCAAATACACATCAGAACACAAGACTAATGCAAAATCAAACTTTTTTTTTTTCAGTTACTTCACAGTTTGCCAAGTGATTTACATACATCTGCTTAGATATCTAATTTAAACAAGTGATTTATAAACTATTATCATTAGTTGCTATTTTTGGTTCCCTCCCTTCCCATTTTGGAAAAGATTATCAAAATTAGAGCCTACCTAATTCAGAGCAGAATGCAACAAAGTATTTTCAAAGCTATGAAATACTGTAATAAAAAAAAAACAAGAACAAGCCTTTCGTTGCTAAGATTTTCTGATAGAATAGCAACTACCCTTTTACAAGCAAAACAAGAAAAATATTAAAGGATCCACCATATTTTCAAATTTATGGAAAGCACAGAAGAATTAATTCCAAAAGTAAAACATTTCAAAATTAACTAACATTTCAGCTATGTGAATCTAAAGACTAGGTGCATACTCAAAAAGTTGCTAGATAGTGTGGCTCAGCCTAATGGCTTAGTAAAAAGCATCAAGAAGCAGAACAACCCCCCCCCCCAATTTAAATTCATACATAGATTAATTTACATAGCATTGGATTTACATTGAACAGGACCCATTCATTGCTTTCCTCAATGACATAAGGAATACTTCATTGCTGCATTTATTGGTATAACTTCAACAAGAAATTGCACCAATTTTCAGTGTCAACAAAATTTTACACTAGTACCAATTTAACTAGAATATTAATTATTTCATTTTAAAAAAGACAAATTAAAAAAAAAATTAAAATTATAAAAATGTAAATAAATACAAGATAAACATAGAATTATTATCAAAAGAAATATTTCAAGAATTAAAATGTCCCATTAGCCTGTAATACCATCTTGAGAAAAAGATAGGCCACATTAGTAGCTTTAACAAAACAAAAGTAATGTGCATGTATGAATAAGTTTAAAGTTCTGAACATTGTTACATGTGTATATAAACCAATTTATTTTAATCCAATTTCTTTAGAATAACATCTATTGCCATTTACGAGGGACAAGTAGGATCTGTAAAAGCCAGGTTGGTAAAACAATGGACTCATAACCTATTCATAGCAGATCCTGCCAAGGATTATTATGAAATACATTAAATCTGCCAGGACTAAAAAATCTAAGACTGGTATGTATAGAAGTTAGAATTATTTGGCAACTCAAATGACACCCTCGCCACTTGACTGTGGTCGGAAATTACAAGATTCATAGCTAATATCCCTCATATAGCTTTTGGAGTAATATTAATAAATGAATCAATCCCAAATGACAAATACGAGGTGAGGCTATTAAATGGCGAGACTGACGTTGCTACAGAAGAAGTACGCAAGCGCCAAATACAAGTGACTGACAACTATGTAGTGTGAAGCCTTCTCTTTGAAATGCAGTGCCTCTCACTTCTGTAAACAAATATGTACAGCTGTAGCCTTCATTCGCATTTGGGTTTTTTGTTGTTGTTTCCCCAGAAAAATGACGAGTGTAACAATAGCACAATGAATTGTCAAATTTCACATGAAACTTAGAAAACTTGCTACTGAAACTTATAATTTATTACAAGAAAAGCCTTTTTAAGATAGATGTGAAAATGTTGAACATGATTCACACTGCCGGGTTGCCCTTCCATGTCAAAAACGGATGACAATATAAAAAAAAAAACCAGTAACGTGGTTCAATCTGACCATCTATTAAATTATTTGTGCTTATTCGGAGACTGTAGGAATTGACAAAGAATCTGTACGGCAAATTTTTCAACCAAGACAATGCACAACCTCATTCCACAATGTATGTCAAGAGATTTCTAGCTAAGTACAGCTCCCCAGTGTTAGACCATCTGCTTATTCACCAGATCTTGAGCCATGCCACTTCTATATGTTTCTTAAGGCAAAATCTGCATTCAAAGGAACAAGATTTGAGTCCTTGAAGGTATGAAAGAGAAAGTGGCATGTGTTCTTCAAGGAGTTGACAGATTTCCAACACTGTTTCAAACAATGAAGATTCGCATAGAGCAATGTAGGGATAGAAGAGGGATGTATATTGATAGTGATAATAAGTAAATATGAATGGCATCAAAATAAAATGTTTTACAGATTCAGTCTCATTATTTAACAGCTACAGCTCATCATTGCTTGAAATTATGATTACTTGAAATTACTGATTTTTAATCAAAGAGAAAAAGACTAGTGTGATTTAAAGATTCACACAATATGAATTCAAACCTAATAGAAGAAATAAGTAAAGGAAATATCAAAGTAACTTTTTCTTTTCCTTGAGAAAGGAAACTTTGATACTTCTAACTAATAATTTAGTAATTCTTATTTTTAAGAATCCAATTTATTCCTCAATAGAATATGATAAATCTTTTAAAATACATCTAAGGAAAAAAAACTTTAAAAATTAAATTTTTAATCTATTACGCTTTAAACAAAATTTTTTAAATTTTTGCAACATTTTCATATGCACAAAAATAATAAATATAAATAAAACATAATATAAACCTTGAATTTCAGGATTCCTAATGACAGACCCGATTTGTTTCAGAGCTTGGGCACCTGCATTTTGAACACTGATGTGAGAATCGGACGAAACTTCAATTAATTTAGGTACAATGCTCGGTAAGCAAGATGATAATTGTTTAGGAGCACAAAAAGCCATAGCACCAAGCAATTCAATTGAACCTGGAAAAAAAAAATCAAAATAAAGGCTTTTTAATTCTTATGGAGACATATTTTGATATCAAAAACAAATATTAAAAATAATCAAATTTTTTATTAAAAATAATAAAAACAAACATTTATAGAATAGCAGATACAAATTAAATGTTAGAATGTATGTAAT
This sequence comes from Nephila pilipes, assembly GCA_019974015.1. NCBI lineage: Eukaryota > Metazoa > Arthropoda > Arachnida > Araneae > Nephilidae > Nephila > Nephila pilipes. The sequence continues at coordinate 76,272 of BMAW01033264.1, forward strand.
TTTAAATATACCAAGAGGATATAAAACCTTTAGTTCCCTGCCCCATCAATTAACAAATTAAGAAAAAGCATTTTTCTATTTTTTTAAACATTAACATAAGCTGAAAATAAACATCAAGGATGACACTAAAATTTTAAAAATTCAATCAACAGTTACAATTAACCTTCAATAAAATTTAGCTACATGCTTTAAGATTGACTGATTGTTTGCAATGCATTCGATAATTTTTGTGTTATATCATACGTGTTGATTTTTATGATTGGTAACTTACTATTAATTATTAGTTTGGATCGAGTGTAGATTTCAGAAATATAAAAGACACAGATTAAATAAGGCATCAGGTACAGCAATGATCACTTCCGATATATTTTTATTAATTAGCCAGTAATGAATGGCAAGTCTACTGATTTGAGTAATTTTCATTTTAAATAAAATTTAATTTTAGAAATTGTTATTTGCTTCAAGTTAAATTGTGGTTTATTTTATCATCTTTGGCCAATATAGGCTAATCAAGCAAAATGAGGGCTACTGGTGACTGACTTTGTACCTTTGAATCTCAATTCAATGACGAAAATGACACACAAGCTGGCACCTACCCCTTTCTAAGCTTTCATACCATGCCAACTAGAGGACTTGGAACATTGACAGATTTAACATGAATCAATATCACTACACAGGTCATTGATGGAATCAGAACTTAAAGCCACAAATCGATGGAAATAATGCCCTATGCAAGTTCATGACCATGACAACTTGACTACTGCAGCTACATCTAGTTCGATATAAAACTTATTTAATTAACTAATTTACCTGTTTTGGTTCTCCAAGAATCTTCATCTAAAGCATTAATTAAGGATGGTAAAACAAGTTTCACACCATGAGCACTTAAACGACTCATAACAGCTTTTGCAGTGTCCTCTGTTGCCTTAAAATAAGATACAAATTAGTATACTTCATGAATAAAACAAATTTCTTCATTTTTGCACATTCAAATCTACAGTGAAACTTTTTTAAAAATTTCACTTACTTCTCTAACATATTGATTTCCATCTCCAAAGCAGTTAAGAAGATGTGGCAGGAAATTAACAACATAAGGTTCAAAGAGTCGGCCTAACATGTTACACAACATTTCAAAAGCAAATAAGGCACCTATAACAAAATTTAATGTAAAAAAAAAAAAATAACAACTGTTGTTGTCATATTTGGATAAATTTTATTGACTTTCATAAAAAATAATGCAGTATATCTAAAACTAATTACCATACATATAAATTTAACAAACAACTTTAAAATAAACAAAATATTAAAATGTTCATCATAAATTATTATTTCAATTGGTCTGTCTGCATTTAAATACAAAACTTCATCTGAGCAGATATTCACAACATTTGGTACACAAATAATCTCCAACAAGACAGTTTACAGAGATTTAATAGGGTTTATCAAGCAATATATTACACTTTTAATTAAAAATGCAATTTTTGAAGTATGAAGGTGATTCAGCGAAGCTTTCCCTCTCTGGATCAATCAGATAATTTTACTTTTTAAGATATGACATAAAATACAAGTCATTACTAAATTGAAATTAATCCTCTAATTGAATATAAGTAATGATATATCTTTAAAAAATAGTAACTTTTTTAAAACATAGATTCTAGATTTGTTACCTTTCAAAAGCAAGCAAATGAGAAAAAGATAGTGTTACAAAAATTCAAATGTGTGAGTTCATGATGAGGAAATCAATCCAACACTGAAAATAACAACAAATGACGTTTTATTCGCAAATATTCAGGACAAGATGACACACAGGAGCAGAGCTTGGACAATAACAGCACAAATAACAAATACTGCACTCATACATATTAGCAATACAGATATAAGAACAAAAGCAGAACTTATAATGACAATCACACAATTGTATCAGCAACATTCAGATCGCCAGCTTACTATTTCACTCTATGGACAAATCTCTGCAGTTATACAATGCACTCCAAAGGCAGGCTCTGACAGTTACCAGCAAATACACATCACTTCTCTTCAAATTCACTAGGGTTTTTGCCAGCAATTTCAGGGAAAATCCATTCAGCCAATACTGGCCCCTTCAAGTCGATTTTTCGGCTTTGCATCTCTTCGCTATTTACAGTCATTCAGGCCTTGTCGAAGAGGGGGGGGATTCAGGAAAAGTGCAAAACTTTCTTCCTTGTGGAGAATCATCTAGATTTCAGCATTTTCAAGAAAAATCTTTTGCCTTATTCATTGCCAAGACTATGAGGTCATTGCTTAAACTCTTTCCTTGGCTGACTGATTGAAATCTTCGTAAATGTCCCTTTTCCTTCATAAGAAAACCATTGTAGGGTTTATAATATGTTGATCGTAATAATTTCACAAAATTAAAACTGAATGGCACTCCAAGTAAACTGATTGAGTATGTTTCTAAGTAGGTCAGTGTTTGGAACAGTTTGTAATATTGTCTGCATTTCACGTATGTTTATATTATATTCATTTTATCTTCATTGATATGTATTTTGCCTCAGATAAGAACATTATCATGTTACTCACCTACAATATCTACATATATTTATTTTATATTTAAATCAATTGTATTTTTATTATTAACTGCCATTTTGTATGTTTCATTATGTATTATGTTCAATTTCTGTCTATTTTTGTAATACATGTTCTGTGTAAAATTATTATTTCTTATTATGCTACTACTCCCAGGCCATCTAACCAGTATTTAAATGTAGTGAGTTGGCAACTTCCTCTTTGGTTTGGAACTAGAACTGGGTTTAGCAGGAGATGCCATTAGTGTACTGATACACAGCACTAAACTGCTGGCTGTTGTTGCAATTAGTGTACTTGTTCGCTGCAATGAAGCTGCAAGCTGATGTGAAATAAATGGTTTGTTACAAAGTTTTTTTTAGTCACTTGCACTGACTGGTTAGTGTTACAGGTGCCTGCCACCAAATAGGTTTAAAGTTTAAGACTTTCAATTTATAAAAAACAAAAAAATGACATTTCCCTCACTACAGAAAGCCCTACTTTTTGATAGGAAAATAAATAATCAAAAACCCTTATAATGTATATTAATTACTCATAATTTTACTATTTTTATTTTTTACTTTCACAGTGTACTTTTTATTACAAGGCAACAAAAAATGAATATCTTTACTATTTTTTGCATCATCACTCCATCCAAAGAAGATACACTTAATTACAGTTAAAAATTTTAAAAAATTGCAAATGAATTGAATTAATTTTTTATTATACATATTTTTACAGCATTGAATGCAGGATGTTCAATGCAACTGTAAATGGTTATTTTAGAGTGAGATTTTTACATAGTTTTTGTATAGTAAAAAATAAATTATATTTTAAAATCTCAGTGAATGGTATATTTTATTGCCTTCTCAAATAAATAAGCAACTGATACTTTCATATCTTTAACTTTATTTTATAAAAAACAAAATTATAAGAAAAATAGAAGAATATGTTTATATAGTTCAGACATAAATTATTTCTTTATTAGTATTTAAGTAATAATACATTGGAGTCAATATGTAAATTTTCATGACATAGTATACTGCCCTGAGGTTAAACTAGTCTAAAATTAATATTTCTATTAAAGCTCTTAAATCATGGAATTTTTTTAAATGCATGGATAGCGATGAAGATTATTTGTTATGAATGTTGATAACAAAATGGAAAACGACTTGTATGTCCCATTAAATGATACCAGAGTTTAGGGATCTCTTTTTTATGAATCAACTATAGTCTTATCAGCAAAAATAAATTTCCAGACAAAGAGTAAGATTATAAAAAGGAAAAAAAGAGTAATAAAGATGATTTTCGAAATATACAATGTAAATATTATATCACATAATAATGCATATTTCATAATAGTTATAAATTGTCATCACTTTTTACAACTTAAGTTAATCAAAAGAAATTACGTGAATTGACAATCTCACAGATATGTTTTTGAATATTAATACTGGAGAGATTTTCAGCAAACTAATTTAAACATGAACTTAACTATATAAGTTAATTTAAAAAAAGTGGTAGATTAAATTACATTAAATTTGTTTTTTAAAAAATGTATTAAATTATTTCTAGAAATACATGAAAGCCTAAAATGAATACAAACTAATTTGGTACCACAATGTTTGGATGAGGAATAAATAGCAAGACAGATTCATTGAGAGAATATTTATACAAAATACTAGTTTTAATACATTGCTTCCATAAACTATTCCTAGCTAGAAATGAAAGGTAAACTAAAAGTCACAATCAATTAAAAATTTGTATCAAATAATTTAATTTGCATATATACAGTTTTTATTAATACACATACCAGGATAGGAACTTCTTTTAAATAGAAAAGATCTATTTAGATTTCTAATAGCATTGCTGCCGTTGCATAAAATATAATAGCAATTATGAACAAATATACTAAAAGTACACTGAGATATGTTTCATATCTCAGACTACCTATTTGTTTTTATATATATATACACACACATTAGAGGTGTGGATATTAAATAATGAGACTGATGTGCTGTTGTTGTTTCATGTCCCCCCTGGTCCAAAAACCGTAGACCAGGTCCATGATACTGTGTCACTCTAACAATACTTCAAGTGTAGTTCCTATTAGGATTGACTGCGAAAATGAATGTAGGCAGTTTTGTTCATAGATGACAAAGCTGAAGGAAACATCAAAAACATTTTTTAAATCAAAACAGCACAAACATTAAACGCTTTTTCCAATCATCATCATTTTTCAAAAAGCACAACAGTAACAGGTTTTCTCTCTTGCATCTGTTGCCACTCTTCAACAGAGAAACTTACCTCTCATGGAATTTGATCGTGATGCAACATTCTCCCCATTTTGAGTTTGGGGATACAAACTCAAAAACAGTGAACATAAAGATAATATATGCATACAATTTGAGATAAAGTACAAATAACAATACAAATATTTCAAAATATTGGAATGCAAAATTAAATCAATATTTTAGAATTCAAATATAGAAAGTTCAAAAGTTTGTTTAGATGTTTATTAATCCAGTCTTTTAACTGATTTAATTTCTCGTCCTGAGCAAGTCACAGGAACACTTTTATTAGAGTCAGTATTAAGTTCAGGATATTCAGTTCCCATTCAGGAATCTTCTGATTTTCCAATATGACTTACTTATAGTTTGGTGTCAATTCCAAAGGGTACAGTAGTTGGATTGGTCTTAGTATGTTTCCTTTTTCAATTCACAGTTTTACAAGTCTAATGATTCTATCTTTTCCAGGAAAAAGTTTCAGTACTCTTCTTAGCAGCCAATGCAGACTTTTTTTTATCATCTGTACTGATTAACACTATTTCACCTACATTTATTTTATCTTCTCTTTTAACTGTTGAATGAAAAAAAAACCCAGATACTCCCTTTTAAATCTTTTGTTTTAAATTTTCACAAACCTTCTGAATATATCTCCATCTCAAAACAATATTAATCTTTTCCATTTGATCCAACTCGGGAACATCATTCAATGGAATATCCTGAAGAAACAGTGAGGGGATCAAGGTTTTCAGCTCTTGTTCCTCAGATATATAAATTAATGGTCTGCTATTCATGACAGATTTGCACTCCCAGACTAGAGTCATGTATTCCTCGAAAGATTTACAGGAGAGCCCAAGATTTTTTTTCTTAAAAGATCTTTCAAAATTTTAATCAAGCATTCCCAAAAGCTTTCCCACCATGGAGAAGAGGGTGGGTTAAGTTTCAAACGAATTTCCTTGACTCTAAATTCACTTTCAATTGTAGTTTAATCTAATTGTTTCAAAGCTTTGTTTAGTCTTGTAAAATTAGTACTATTAGTACATCACAGAAATTCATCCTCTTCTTTCAATAAGCCTATGCATAGTTTGGATGAAGTCATTTCAAGTGAAATTATTGGTTCTAGATGGACAGCTCTAAATAAAGCACAAGTAAAAAGTACTATCACACTTTTTGTTTAGATTTAGTAACAGAGGTCCAGCTAGGTCTACACATAATACTTGAAAAACTGCTACTAACTCTATTTGATTTTTTGGAAGAGGTAGAAAAAGTACCTCAAGATGTTTAACTTTTTGCCTTTTACATGTTAAGCATTCTTTTATAACACTCCGGACAGTCCCTTTCCCTTACACTAACCAAAATCTTTCACACAAAATAGTCTGAAGAGTTAATGTCTCAGCAGGTTTATTAGCAACATGTTCTTGGGCTATAAATCTTCTCACTGCCAAGTATTTCGATGGTAGAATTATTGGAGAAATATAATATTTCAATTCTTCTTCATTTATCAATCTAGATTTCAATCGTAAAATTCCTTCTTCATCTTCAAATACTTGAAGACCTCTCAAATTTTTTCGGGTTTCTTCATTAAAGTAAGATTCCCTTAGTACTACATGGAAAATAATCTTCTGTGCATTTAACAGTTCCTCATTTTTAAGTTTCACACATTTTCTTAAGTCTTTGGTCTTTGTTTGAAAATGCAGTACCCAAGAAATGACCCTAATCATCTTTGAAAATCTTCTTGCTTGTAATGAAATTGACTCTAGCTCTGTGTTATTAGTAGAGATGAATGGCTTTCGTTTCTCTATCTCTACTTCTTTCTCGTTAAGATTTACAGCTGATTTTGGCCACTGTTCCTTCAAATTCTATAACCAGGCTGGCCCTTGCCACCACTTGAGTTTTTGAAGTTGTTTAGGTCCACAACCTCTTGATAAAATGTCTGCTGGATTCTGGTCAGTTGAAATATGGAACCAATCTTAGAAAATTGTCAATTTTCCAATCTCACCTACTCTGTTGGTAATGAATACCGACCACTGTTCTTGATGAGTTATCCACGGAATGGAGATGAGTTATGGAAGAATCGGTCCAAAAGTAAGTCTTGATGTTGGAAGGTTTCAGGGCTTGCTTCACAGAACAAAAAAGCCTAGTGCCAAGAGCAGCAGCCATTAATTCAAGGAGTGGTATTGTAATGGTCTTCATTGGAGCTATTTGTGATCTGGCTTGAAGTAACTGAACAGTCGCTGAGCCTATATTAGATTCACTTCTCAAGAAAATGCATGCCGCATAAGCTGTCTTGCTGGTATCGACAAAAGTATGGATACTTAAATTAGATTCCTCCATTCGTTGCGAAATCTGCAATAAGATACCAAACCCTCCTCAGCTTTAGCATAGACACCACTGCCTGTCCTACCTGAATCCGATTTACTCCCATCAGTATAAAGCATTAGGACCTGAGAAAGGATGTTGTTGATTACTTCCAATGATAACTTGTCTCATTTCTGGGAGTTGAGTGTGCTTAAAGGCACTCATCAATAATTGATCATTAAAACTAACTTGTAAAGAAGCACATAACTTGCATGTTCTTACCTAACTGAACTGAAATGGAATGCCTAGAACATATGACAGTGTCCTTCACAAGTTAATGTAACTATAATGCCCTTGATGACCATGTGCCCATTTGTGAGTCTTCAGCATCCCAATACAGACCTAATCCTTCCTAAAGACAATGCCTCATTCCACCACTCTTTATTCGTAATCTAATTGCTCGATGAACACAACAGAAATTACTTTATTTCTCAGGTCATCTGCACACCCAGCACATCCGAGATGCTATCAAGAGAGGTGTTAGATCCTTTGACCCCACTTCCTCAAATCTTCGTGAACTATGAGAGATTGTTGGAAGTTAATGGGTCTGTATGGCTTCCCAAATGCTTTTGGTATCTTTCAAGTCAATGCTGAGGTGAATAACCGCCATCATCTGAGTGAAAGATGTTGCTAGATGATACTAAATACATATCTATAATTCAATTGCTCTTCAGTGTATATATATGACAATCTGACAGTAAAACATATTCTCTATTAGTTGAGTTTACATCAATTTTAGAAAAATATCATAGACATATGTTCACGCAATATTAAGATCGAACTAAGTACTCATAAACAAATAGAATTTCGCAGTAATAAAAGTCAATAAAGAAATTCAACTTCATATAAAATACAAAAAAATTATTATATTACCTTCCCTGTGCTTGTAATGTTTCTTATTCTGAATAGCTGTTGTTAAAGTATTCATTATATTGAGCTGTTTTAGAGATAAAATACCAAGTCCTTTCACTAATCCAGCAAGACCATATGCTGCACCTTTTCGTTCACCATAATTGTTGGATTCTAATAACAAATTCAGAAGTGTATTGACTAAGTTTGGAGCTTCATCCTTTATTGAAGGCACTAAAGGTGGTAAACAATTAGCAACAGCTTCTTGAACCTATACCAACACATTACTTTTGTAATTAAAATAAGAAATATCTAATACAAAAATATTTATTATTAACTTACTTGAACAGTACAATCAAAGGTGTTATTAAATGGAAAATAACAATAAAAATTAATCCTTTTACAATTTCGTGTGAATTAACATTTTAAGAAATTACTGAAAAAATACCATTTTTACAAGTATGGTGAATATTTAACATGGCTTGTAATTTTTAGTCATTGGTTTAATTTAGTTAATGTCACAGAAGCAACACGAAGGCTATTGATGATGGACCTCACAATTTTGAACATCGGTCAAGTGATGAAGATGACACCTGAGCAGGCACCCCCTCTCCTAACTTCTACACCACGCAAATGGGAGGACTTTAGGTCCCAAGAGATTTAATGTGCATCAGCTCCGGCTACACAACGGATCTTTAGTGGCACCAAGGCTTGAACCCACAACTTAACAAAAACCGCTGGCCACAAATCCGAAGCCATGATCACTAGGCTACCGCAGCCACTTTTCTAGTCATTGGAATGTTTTAATTTCTAATATTTTTCAACAATTTTTTTTAAAAAGTAAATTACAATTTATAGTCTTGATTTAACTGCCACACACAATGTGTGTTCTAACACTTATCCTTATATATGAACCTCAGAAAATTCTCTTTTAAGAAGTTAATTTACTTTCCTTACTTATTAATACAATTAGATAAATCGTTTTTTGAGAAATTGTCTATGAATTAAAATAATTCATTCAAAGCTATAGCCATATATATATATATATATATATATACACACACATATATCCAGTAAACTAATTGAACCACCAAACATTACTTCTACAATATTTAAATCTGTTTCTGCATCCATTTCTCTACCTGCACAAGATCTTAAAATTCCTACAGTAGCTGATAAAACAGCTCCTCTAAACAAATTGAATCCCTCTCTAATTTCCAAAAACCTCTCCAAGATTGAAACAGGTACCTCACCTGTAACAAGTAATTCTACTCCTGTTATTGCTACTCCATGTGATTAAAATATTCCAATAACTAACAAAACCATGGCTCTATATTCACACAAATTTTTTTAAATAATGTAAAAAATAACAATTATTTACGCTACAAACCATAATTACTTAACATACAGACATTTTAAAAATAAAAATAAATATACAAACATACTTGTTGAGATGGTGTGGATAATGCTTCAATAAGTTTTATAATGATAGGCTTAACACGAGGATCATCTTTGTCCAAATGTCTAGCAAGAGTTCCCATAAGAATAACAATACTTTGTCGTACTGCATCACAGCTAGAATTATCAGGTGCTTTGTCCAAGAAATTGTCGAAAACTGGTAACAACTCTGACAATGATTCCTTAAAAAAGAAAAAATTATTAAGACATTAATAATTAGCAAACAACCATATAACTTTATTTCATAAAGTACATTAATTTGTAAAACCTACAATTTTTATAAAACAAAAACATGGAAGATTTTGTTACTACATTGCTCTTAAGAAATAATGTAAGGAATAAATTTAAAATAAAATAGGATGAAAGGGAATGTTTTCAATAGAAGTGAAATAAATTTTACTAATAAAAGTTTAAATAAATACATTTCTTGCTAAATAAGTTTCATATCTAAAAATGAGAGAGCTTAAAATGATATTCTCAGAAAAAAAGAAGAAAATTATGAAACCCTATGAAAAATAAGCCACAGAGCAAAAAAAGAGAGAGAGAGAGAAGGGACAAGATACTTTATGAAGATGAAAAGATCTCAATGATAGGAATTGAGAAACAGAATGAAATTAATAGATTTAATACTCAACTAAAAAAGCTGGTTTTTAAAAAAAAATGTCAAAATAACATCCTGCTTTAAAAAATGTTAATAACTGCGATGAAGAGTTAAAATTCTAAAAGTTCATTGATTCAAACTCTCATGGTAAAGAAATAAACTAGGGAAATTACTTAATGTGTTGGAATGTATATTTCAGAGAATATTAAAAGATAAAAATAGCTAATGAACAGTGAGCGATGGTATTTTTTTAATGGCTCAAAAGCGAGATGTGGCCATGATGTGCCAAACAAGTTAAAGTGAGTGAAAGTAAAGTAAAGTTTAAAGTTATGATCCAGATGTTTGAAAAAAAAAAAAAATGGAAAATTTGTTGACAAGAATGAGGGTCGAATATAGAAAAGGATCACTAGGGTTATCCCAGAGATGATTCACCCTTGATTACCAAAAACAGTAAACCCCCATAGGAAAGAAAAGATCACTAGGGTGCTTCGAGGTCATGATACTCGTACCTACCTAAAAAAGGCAAGCCCCCGAGGTCCCTTGATATAATATCCAGAAGTAGGGTGCTATTATAGGATATCCAGACACTGAATACCCATTTCAGTAATCTCTTACAGCATGCATGAGCTACAGTGGGACTATTCTCTGGTCATCACACATGTGAAAATATTTAATGAAACTTGCGGCATCACAATAAATTTGAGCATGAAGTCACCCAATCAATACAAATGAAGTTGGAGTAAATTGAAAGACATTCAGAGAACTTAATACATAGAACCATGGAATATCTATAATAGCCAACAACTTTTAAATATTTAAAGTACGAATATGGTAATCTGTATGATGTTGCCATAATTTTTAGTCATTAGAAAATTTAACCTATTTAAGAGTTTCTTTTGCAAATAAAAAAGAAGAAGATATGGCAATTTGTAGTTTCCTTAAAATAGTTGCTTTCTCTAAAAGTTTTGAAATCAAGTGTGAAGAAATAATTTTCTACAGGTGAGTGTAAAATCTTATTGCAATCATCAACTTGTTTAATTACAATTTTTCCATAGGAAGGCAATGGTATTCATTTATATTGTTACTCATTATAATATTGCCAAGCAGTTTGCAAGCCTTAATAGCATTGAGGTATGTTGCTCATAAGTGTACAAAATACCAGTCTTCAATTGAAGATTTAACAAATGAAGTTTAGCAACAGAAAACAAAAAATCACTAGTGTAACGAATTATTTATTCATGCTTTTTTAATAAATAAATAACTGAACTTTTTAATTAAAGCTAAAAATAACACAAAAATATGGATATTGCTAAATGTGACACAGTACCCAAATTATGCTACGTTTTTTTTCTTGAATTTTGATACAAGTTAAAAAGATTCATCATCAGTGCTCCAGAATGATGGTTTTTGGTAAATTCAAAAAGGTTAATATTGCACGCATCTATTTGATCATGTTTATTCTACATTGTCTCTCCTTTTCAAAATATTTATTATATTTATAAGTTTTTATTTTCAATTTTTACAAGAGAACATATTTGAAAAATACCTTTCCATGAACATCAGTAATGGCTACAGCAGCATCTACCATATGTTTCCGTACAGTGGCATGTCTATCACCCAAGCCTTCAGAAACAAAAAAGGACATCAAACTTATAACTTGCTCAGTATTAAGGAAAGGTGCCATTTTACCAAGAGCTAAAGCTATTCCACTTCGAGCTTCCCACATGTCAGGAGGAGATTCTGATAAAACTCTATGTAAGCTATCCAAAGCAGGAGGTGGTAACTAAAAAATTCAATAAAAAAATAATGTTTATATATTATAAACTAAAAATATTTGCAAAGAACTGATAAATTTTAGCTATATTCAAGTTAATAAAGACACTCATAATATAAACAGAAATCATTTCATACAGAATAATAAATTGAAATTAAAAAATAAGTTTGTGAAATATTTTCATATATTGTAAGAAATTATGTATTTAAAGCTATGCTACACTACAGAATGGGGGAGGGATCAGTTTTTGGATTTAAATTCTTTTAATATATTGACAGGAATCTTTTATTAGTTTTACTGATTACACACTCACTAATTTATAATTCCTTCTTAAGAAATTAACAAAAAAATTCAAGCATTTATACTCTAAAAACAGAACACTAGTACAAAAAGAAAAGCACTTCAATTTTAGAATATACTCTAAGAATATAGGAATTCCTCAAAAAATTTATATATATTCAGTATTAAAGTTGATTCAGATTAAAGATCATGTGATGCCATCTATGAAAAAATGCAATGAAACTGACAATATAACTTAGAATTATCTCATCTGTTTGTGGAACAAAAGTTTGGAACTTTTTATAAAATCATTAAATCTTTAACAACCAATATCTGATGGTCAAAAGAACCAAGTTTTTACTTAGAAATCAATTAGTGCATCAGAATTTTCTTCAAAATTCCATCTTTAAAAAATGAAATAGAATGAGGTAATCTAATATATATATATATATATATATATATATATCATCAATAACATTAATTCATTAATATATCCAAGAGCATTAGCTCTATTTCGGTTCATGTCATTAAGAACAACAAAATTATTAAAACCACTATGTAGGATGTAGAAGTAGTCATATGAAGCACTCAATCAGAACTATTTTACTCAACAAACACTTTTAAAATACTAGATAAGAGCTATAAAAAATATTTTAATTGATATAATTTTGATGTTCAAGAATATCAAAATAAACACCTACATATAACTTTTCCTTGTAGATTTCAAGGAATTTATTTATGATTTCTGCAGTATTTTCAGGGAAATCATTGAAAAGCGAAGTTAAGCTATCTGTTGCAGCTTGTCTAATCGATGCTTCTTTATGTATTACATCTTCCAGAACTAAGAAACAAAGTTCAGGGCTTTTGGAGAACATCAAATTTTTCCACAGCCTATAATAATAATAAAACTTTTTTAAGAAAACACAAAATCAAAGGTAAGAAATCTTATTTTTTAATCAATCAATATATAAGGGTTTTCACATTTACTTATTTTCTAAATAGCATTTAATAATACAATATTTTAAAGTGAGTGAGTAAGTGAATGTAAAGTTTATTGGCGCAAGAGCCAGATATGGCTATGCTGCGCCAAACAAGATTAAACTGTGGTCTAGACGTGAAGTTGAAAAAAAAAGGTAAAAATGGTTGACAAGAAGGAGGGTCGAAAATAGAGAAGGATGTTTTTATATACATATAATTTATATGTATATAAAAAAAACTACTTTTTCTTAATTATTGGTATTTTATAAAATGCTCTAACTCGAATTTTATTACACATTAGCTTATAGTCTAATGTAGTTCAGAAAATACAGATAAATCTTAACTTTTCAAAAAAAAAAAAATTTAAATGAGTTAAAATACAAAAATCATTTGTAAGTTTCAAATTATTTGAAAGTTAAAAGGCATAAAAGAATAACTAGAAGTCAGAAGTTAGGATCTATCTAAGATACCTTTAAATGTTATTTAAAAATTCCAAAATCTTTTTAAAAAATTTCAATTATGAAGTGTTTAGTGTAGAGATTCCCAAACTTTTTCAACTCACAGCACCCTTTACGAACTAAGAATTTCCCATTGTACCCTGTTCTAAACTAAAACATGACTAATCATGCAAATAAGAGATTAAAATAAATAAAATACAAGTCAACCAGTATAAAATTGTATTGGACATATAATGAACCTCATAAATAGCTGTATTATTTAACAAATTTATTACCTAAAAATAATTATGAGAGTTTCTGTAATATTTCATGATGCCTCTACAAAAATTCTGGGGCCCTAGGCCATCACAGCAAATAATTTGGAAACCACTGGTTTAGTGTTTGAACAATAATAAAGTAATAAGAGTTAAAACTTAGTTTCATTTTTAATAAAAAATTAAGAACTACCAAACAAGCAATAGCCTAACCTTTCATTAAAAAATATCACAGTCTATTAAGTTAAATTTAAAAATTAATAAACAATCATTTTTTTAATAAAACTGCATAAAATTATGAAACGGAAATATTCAAAGTTTCAATTTCTTTAATTAATGATTAGGTTAAAACATTTCAGGTATAAATTTGAAAAAAAAAAAAGAAGAAAAATACACTTTTCTGAGAACAAAAATATCAATTAACATTAACATTATCGTTTTTTTTTTTAAAAAAAATAAAATTCGATTAAATTGCAGTGATCGGAATTTAGTTAAACAACTAATAAGGTATAAACTGTAGCCTCTTTTAACACTGCATTGCCAATTCAAGTTCAATTAATCACATTTACTTCAAAATCAATGACTTTATTCATTGCTAAATCAAAAACATTTAAACTACATTAAGTTAACAAATAAAGTAATTCACATCACAATTTAATGAGCTTTTTAAGCCATTATATAACATTTACCTAATTATACAACAAGAATAATGAAAATTATTCAGGGAGATATATTTTTTTAAAAAATAACTGTTTATTACTTTGCCATTAATTAGAAAAATATATTACTCAATCATTAATTAATATATTCTATGTATCTTTATTAATATATTTTATGTATCTTGGAATTGTCTAACAATTTTTTAGACAATTCCAAGATAAAATACTACATTAGAACTTTTTTGGTTATTAAATAAATCAGTTTTTTAAAAGCAAATTTTTAGATAACACAATTTATTGTATAAAACTATTGTCGTAAGTAACTGTAGTTTTCAAAAAAACCTAAAACATACTCTTCAGCTATAGCACGGTTTTCTTCAACTGGGTCAAAACATGCAACAAATATTCTTTGAACTACTTGCATTCCATTCTCATATTCGGCATCAGGATGAGGAAGAACAGTTTCTAGCGATTTCAAACCCTTAATAAGTCCAAAAAAAAAAAAAAAAAATATTTATAAATAATAATAAATTGGAAATATGTTGCATTAATCATGGAATAATTATACTTCCTAGAAAATTTTAAATACTATCTTTCACCATTTACCTTATTCATTTAAATCATGATACTTTAAATACATATGAAAATATGTAAAAGTAAAATTGAAATGTGTAAAATCTGCAGACATTTTGCATTTTGAAATAAAATCTTCAGATTCTGAACTCTTATTTTTTTCAGCTTTTATACATTGTATGATACATCATAAAAGGAAGGGAGGGGAGAGGTATAGTTCTCAATCACACTTTGAATCAGTTTGATAACTTTATTTTATAATTCTTTTTGTTACTTTAACGCAAACAAGCAAAGGTAAGAAAAAAAGCACTGCCTGATATAACTTCAACACATTGAATAACAATGGTGATAAGCAAAGTAGAGAAAAAGATATATGGATTTGAAATTATTTCAAGATTATGTACTTAATGTAGTACAAACATAATTCATTCAAAGGCCTTGTGAGGTAATTAGACTTAAATGTCTATCAAATTTTAGCTTCTACTTTCTATCAATTTCAGCTTTTACCTTTAATTTTAGCTTTATTACTCATATTTTGTAAATAGATCATTAGTAATTTTCACACCATATTGAACAAGAAAACAAGACATACTTTTTGATAAATAATCATACAGAGAAAATGATACTGAAATTTCAATGCACAATCATTAAAATTTTAAATTCCATGGTTTACTTTTACTCACCAACAATGAAGCTAAACGAGCTTTATCTTCACCAAGTAAAAGGGCAGAAAGTAAAGTTTTGATTTCTCGCATTTCAGCAACAGAACAGTTTTCGTCCCCAGAAGCTGCCTCACATGTTTTGATAAGGGTGTCCATAGCATGTTTCTAAAGTATATAAAGTAAGAATTATAGTTAAAATGCACACTACACAAATTAAAATAGACATTACTACAGAATTACTTTTACTTAAATTACATAATTACTTTTGAAAATAAATAGTTTACATGAGAAATGACAAAAATATTTTAAATGGTGATCTAACATGAAATTAAATTTAAAATCAAAGATTAAATATTTTCTACTGATCTTTTAAATAAAAATAAAGCCCTATTTCAATTCTGCGAATTTTCCAGAATGAATTTTTAAGAAAATGCATTAAAAAAATTCTCATAATTATAAGAAAACTTCAATTATAATTTATAAATATTTCCTCTTCAATGGCCAAGCCAATTGTTTTTCAAATATAATTCCAAATCTTTTGAAAATGATGAATTAACTATATTGAATACATCAAAATAAATATAATACAAATTAAATAACTTTTAATAAAAGAAAAAGAAAAATTAAAAAATACCTGATATTGACCAGTTGTTTGACAAATAGTTTTAATAAGAACTTCAAACATTTCTAGTGTTGGTACACATTCTTGATAAACCTGAAGTGTTAAAAAAATGCTTGTATAATATACATGGCATTTAAAAAAGAAAATCTTCCTGAGTATTTACAACATTAACATATTACTTGAAACTATGAAGCAAAGTACATTTTGGAATGTTCAAGTGACATAATTTGCCTTCTATCCTAAGCTTCTCTAAAACACAATGAAATCAGGTATCTCTTGTATAAATGAATATGAACAGAGATAATATGTATCTCATTAACCCCTTACCTGCCAAGGAAAATTTATGAGATGCTCTCCCCAGTGCCAGTTTTTCATACAAGCGATGGTAATTATGCGGTGTATTGGAGGAAAAAAAGAGGTGCGTTTTGCAACATAAAACCTTTTTACTTTCACAGAAAAAAGAAAATGAAAAATACAAAATTTAAAGTATCGAATAACAGTGTAATAAAACAGATGTTAGAACTTATCTGCTGTGTGATATTTCCTAAAACAAGGTTGAATACATAAATCAACATCACATTCATTGCATTGATAGCAGGTTTCACGACAAACTTTTGTTTTTGAGCAAACAATACATTTTTCGATGCATTTTTCTTTGATGATGTTGATGGTACTAAGTCCGGAAAGTGTCTAGCAGTAAGTCGTAAAGGACAATAGCTTTGTAACATCTGTCGTTTGGCAGATCGTGGTGCAGTAACATGGAATTTTTCTATTATGCGTGCTACCAAATTCATGCAGAAGTCGTAATTGTCAATGTTTGGAAGTTGCTTTTTCTGTAAGATGAAGGCATTCCAAATAGCCATATCCAACAGGTGGCAAAATATTGTTATATAATATCTCTTTTTCAAGTTGTTGGATAACAAACTAGTGCCTGATCCACTCTGTCTACCTCACCCATCGTCAAGTTATAATCCATAATAACAGATGGCTTTATGACTTTTTTATCTGTTTCAGAGCAGTTTGCTGTATGGTTAGAGCTAAGAAGCAAAACATATTTTTTATCATACCATCTCAATACTGTAATTTTGCCTCTTTGAAAAGTGGCAATTTCACCTTCCTTCAAAGTAATTTTGTTGAAATTTTCCAGCAAATCACGTCGATTAGGACAAAGAGTTCCATATACATCAGTGTTATTTTGGATAAGAACGTCTGCTAATTCTGGTTAGAGATAAAAATTGTCAGCAATTACACAATAACCTTTCCCCAAAAATGATTCAATAAGCGTCATCACCGATTTTGTAGCAACCCCGTAGTTCTCATACTTTTTATCAAAGATTGTACTCTTCCCTGTGTATTGTGAATATAGCCTGACTCTACTTCAGCAAGTACAAATAGTTTTACTCCAAACCAAGCTCTTTTCAACGGTATGTATCGTACCCATGATAGACTGCCTTTGAAAAGCATCAAGCTCTCATCAATGCTCAGATCCCTTTCGGGTGTATAAACACTTGAAAATTTCTTCAACAAGTCATAAAAAACCGGTCATATTTTTTTGAGTTTTGGGTTTGGATGTGAATTTTCATCAAAAGCACTATTATCAGAGAAGTGTAAAAACTTCATGATAAGCTGAAAACGATTTCTACTCATAATTCTCCCAAAAATTGGAGTTTCGATAAATTTATTTTTAGACCAGTAAAGTGTAATGTCAGGTTTTACTGTTATTCCCTGTAAAATGAGTATACCTAAAAAAACATATTTCTTCTGTATTGGTTGGATGCCAAAACTTTGTTCTAGATTTCTTTTTTCCAGGATGTTGGTTGATATAATGGTCTGAAAAACGGTTAGTTTTGGTAGCGATATGAAGCACAAGCTGATCATCAAAACATAACTCAAAGAAGAGAAGTGGGTTCAAAGCATCCAGAATATTTTTCTTTATTCCTGGCTGTCCCGAAAATGGAAATTGAGGAGGCAGCATAGGTAAATTTTTTATATCCAGTCGTACCCAACATCAGGCGTCTTTCAGAGAATAGTCACAATCAGAATCCTCTTCATCTGACGTAATATCATATTCCGACATTTCTGATCCTGAAGATGATGGAAAATGGTCATCTAAATCACTCTCATCACTGACAGAGATTTTCGTAAAAAGATTTTCTATTTCGCACAATAAACAAAAGCGGAAGCAAAAGAAGAATAAAAAAAAAGCATGACCTACTCAAACAAAAACAGAAGCAAATACTGCACAGCTATGACTTTCACCGTTTCAGAAACATCCCCTTTACCAATACCCTACCACTCTTCTTTGAAATAAGAAAACCCGTTTCAAACATTATCAAGGCA
This sequence comes from Nephila pilipes, assembly GCA_019974015.1. Lineage (NCBI taxonomy): Eukaryota > Metazoa > Arthropoda > Arachnida > Araneae > Nephilidae > Nephila > Nephila pilipes. The sequence goes on from BMAW01033264.1 coordinate 94,963, forward strand.
ATTTTTTGGCATTCCAAGGCCGTGGGAGCAGTTTTCTTTATAGCAGCGCATTGCAAAGGATCGTACTTCGGAAAGGCGTGTGCGGCAGTGAATGCATCGGTTGAGTGAGGCGTATATATACGCCGGCGGCAGTTAAGGGGTTAGAGATAACTCCTTAAGCAGATGTATTTTCTGACTGATATCAACAACACAGTTTCTTTGTTTTCAAATCAATAACTTGAATTTTACAGATATGTAAAATTTAATATATAATATATACATATAATAATACATATAAAAAAATATCACATACAAAAATAGGTACCCAATTAAATTGAATTTACTAATTTACAAACACAAAACATAACTACCTACCTTGTCAATAGAATTATCAATCTCCCGAATATCAGAATGCTCAGATATAATACTCAATATCTGCTCAAGTAATATTAAGTTAGATTTTCGAGTCAAAAGAAGACACTGCATAAGCGGAAAACAGTAGGAAAAACCAGGAGCACTAAGATGATTTTCAGTACGGGCATATGCATATTCTTCATAATCACCAGAAGCATGCTGACATGTGTTTAAATAAAGAAATTTAATAATTTTTGCAACAGCTTCTTCAAGATCAATTTCAGTCCAAGACGGTTCCAGTTCACAGGCGGTTGTTAAAACTCGCAGAGTGGCATATGCTATAGGTTTTCCTAGGAAAAATAAGACATTCATCACAAAAAAGAGTTTACGATTAAAGACAGAAATTAATTAACACAGTTAAAGAAAATGAAATAAATTACTAAATACAGCACTACCCAGATTAAAGAAATATGTTACATCAATTTAAAATATGTTACTTTCTTTTATACTAAAAATTAGCTTAAATTCAAAATAAGAGTTTTTGCATTTCAATAGAAGAAAAACTGTGATAAAATATTTCAAATTTAAACATTTAGATGTAAAAAATATCATTATTTAATATTGCTTTAAAAAAAACCCTTATTTTTACATATACACAGCATGTATAGCAAAATAAGATATAATATGTGAACATAACTATAAAAATAAAATTCAATTAATCTATTTTAAAAATATTAAGATCCCTTTCCTATAAAAATGTTTATTTGCAAATTTAGAATTGTACAAATAAAAATTATACACATAATTTTAAAATGAGATTAATTATTAAATAACACATATCTAGATTTATAATATATTCTACAACTTTAAAACCAAGAGTAAATTACAAACCTTAACAAATTACAACTAAAAATATCACTTTTCTTTAAAAATATATTTTTTCAATAATTAAATATTGCACATAATAAACTAATACGACCTTAAACAATTTTTGATAGAAATCTTAATTCAAATGGATAAAGCAGTTACTTAGTGAAAGAATAAAATAAAATTTTTAAATTACATGAATGATACTTAATAATACACTCTAAATTTATAAAGTTATAAATACAGCTTTAATTAAAATGTCATAACAATGAACATAATTTAAAGTTAATGTACAACAAAAATATAACAAACATTTAATTTTCAACACAATACGAACTATATCAAATAAAAAAGAAATGTTTAATTAGAGAAATTTCTTAAAAACAGTCTTTAAGAAGAAAAACTTCTTACCCCAGGCAATAAGAATTCCTGCAGAGACTACACAAGAAAGATTCACATACATACGTGTAGCCCTGTATGCACACAAGGGTGATGAAAATAAAGAAATCAAGACAGGTGTTAAATCCCTTATATATAAACCTAAAGCAGAAGCATTGACATCTATCACAGATTGCAGCTTTTTTAAAGCAGATTGGAATCGAATATCAAGCTGTGATGAAATGAAATAAAAGTATTATGATACAAAATATTTAATTACACTTTCACAACAGTAATTATATTTTTCAATGAAAATAACCTACATCATATAATGTAATAATACCTGCAATATTTTGGATCTTATAGCAGCTTCTTTTTCTAACTGAGCCTTTTTAGCTTCTTGTTGTTTCTTTGTTAATTCTGGTTCTTTTACAAGACCCTTGGCTCTCTTTTTAGCTTCCATTTCCTATCACATAATAAAACTGAATATAAATTTACTTTACTTTATATAATCAGTAAAATTTCACGTAAATAGTTTGGCACAGCTTACTTTTTTTAGTTCTATTTCTTCTAATTGTTCCTTATAGGAATACAATTTACTTTTTTTAATATTCTTATTCAGATTTGTTTCTTCTTTAAGGCTGCAAGAAACAACAAAATAAACTTGATAAATAACAGCAACAAAGATTTATGAGCATACACACATACACGGAGAGAGAGAGAAATCCATTCGTCCAATATATATATACATACACACACATAATTTTGATAGACATAAAACAAACAATTGATAATCTTAATAAATATGCAATTTTTTAAATAAAGATTTGAATTAAAACATCCTTTAATGTAATGAAAATGTTAATAAAAACAATTTACAAATAATAATTATTAAAATACAATCAATTCCTTCAATAATTATAACTATTCAACTATGTTTAGTTATAATGTTACATGAAAAGAGATTTGACAAAAAAAAATTGCAATCTTCAAAATAACAATTGCAAAAAAGGAAAAAGAAAAAGAAAAGAAAAGAAAGGAAGAAAGGGAAGGGGGAAAAAAGAACAAGAGTTACACAAAATATATGGCTACATAATTTTTTTAAAATAAGATGAACAATATTAATTACTTTTCAATAATGCTGGAATCACATAGTTGACCCTCAGGAGTGGTGAAAATATTGTATTCTTCTTTAGTTACTTGCCCAATCAAAGGATCTTTGAGAACTGCTACTACATGTGTTATAACAATTGGCACAATTTCAGTAGGTTGCAAAGTTACAAGAGTTTTCAAAGCATTCAATCTAGCCTAGAAGTGATTCAAATATTAGATGAATTATTAAACAAGTACTACATACACATGCATCATTGTGAAAAGATACAATTTAATAAATTGCTAAATATATAAACATTAACTTAAAAACCTTCTCAAATGAAAATGCTTTCCTCATTACAGAATTCATTATTTTAACCGATTTTTACTGAATACAGCCAACATGGCAAATGTGCAAAGTCAAGAGCCCCTGGAAACAGAAAGGAGTTAGACATCAAAAGACACCTTTCTGTAGTCTGTTCCACTATTGTTCCGATTTTTCAAGAGGTGTCTTGAAGAGTAGAGTCTATACAGCAGACAAGTGAATTTTTAGAAACGATACAGAGGGGGAAAGAGGAATACCGTATCTGGTGTAATGAACCAGTGATTGATTCCTAGAAACAGCAGGGAGGACAGAAAAACAAGGGTTTGAAACTGAATTCTGATATGCTGTATAAGGAGATTTTCATAGATATGTATAAAATTACCTTTGAAAATCTGGGGGGGGGGGGATCTGTGAAAGAGAAATTTCAGTTCACAATAAGTAGAATTGCATTTTCTCAGGAATGCACTAGAAGCATTTAAGATAGCATTTGTTAATTAAGACCAATAAAAAAGTTCACTAAAACCAAGAGTTCACTATATTCTGAGTGCTCATTAAAGTCTGTCCCCCCACCTCTTAACTTCTGAACGGGTGTAGCAATAGTTTAGTTATGTATAAGTGTAATAAAGTGATCAAGCACTACTAGATGAGACCACTGACAATGCCCTTAGCAAAATTATGGAGTTTGTGCTTTTATCCAGAAAATAGTATGAGATGGGGGGGGGTGAATTACAAAGTTGTAGAGCATCAGTGATTCAAATCAAAAAGGTACGTTGTGGATAGTAATCGTAAAAAGAGAACATTTAAAATGAACATGTTTTTGTGATTTTCAAAATTGTGACATCACAAAACTTGAACAAAAGGAAAAAAAGATCATCTTTATGACAAAAAATGAGCATGCATTATGGCACAGTGACATGAAATTCACATTCAATAGAGGGATGTGATCAAACTCCGCTGGATGCATTCCTGCACAGATTGTCTTTACAACCAGAGTGGACAATATGCAGATCACACAAAATTGGGTTGCAAAACACATTAATTCACTTATTATTAACTTGCAAAATATGTGCATTATGCAGATATGTATGAAACGTCAATCCTGTTCACCTGAGACAGCTATAAAAGAGATCTCCTTGGGATTGTATTTTGAAGCAATTTTTCAAAAAATTAACATTGCGAGATGTTAAACTGAAGGTGGGCGCAAGGCCAGATCAGTAGCAATTGTATTGGCAACATTTCCCTGAATGCTCACATCCTTAATGGAAAAGCCTCCAATAGGTTGTGAAATGTTTAAGGGAGACAGGATGCGTGACTAGCTGACCTCGACCAGGCAGACCAGCTGTAGAACAGCAGGTACAACTAAAAGATGTATAATCATACACTCTCAGAGCAGCATAAAAGAGATAAATGAAAGTTGTGATCTCTAAAAAAAAATTGCATATGGGAAATCCTAAGCAAAATAAGTGCTCATCCATACTGGCCAACACCTCATCAGGCATTACTGGATGGGGATGATGCAAAACGTTATGCAAGATGCAACTTTGTCATGAACCAATTTTCCATTCAACATTCTTGGCAGAAACAGTGTGGATAGATGAGGCATGCTTTTCATGGAATGAATTGTACAAAAGGCAGAGTACGCTGGAAATTCCTACATGTTCTACTAACAGTCGACATCAAATGCAGTTTGCAATTTATGTTTGGCAAGAAATTTACAATAACCAGTTTATAAGACCAGAATTTCACAAGGGTGTTTTAAGAAGCACATGATATTTAAAACTTCAGCAGTACAGAATACCTGATTTTGTTGAGAACTTGCCATTTCTTCAACTTTAAAATGTATGGTTCCAACATGATGGCCAGTCTTTGCACAAGATGTCACATGTGAAACAATACCTGGAGAGACGTACGAGGTACAAATAAACAGGTATGGTAGTTTTAAAGAGTAACATGCACATTCACCAGACTTTTCCAACAGACCTTTCTTTTAAGGAATAACTCCAACAGCAAGTTTATGTGGAAAACGATTTGAATGATGCGGAAAGAATGGAAAACGATTTGATCAATGAACAACCATTGACATTGAAAACAGAAGACAACATAAATTGAAGTTTTCAAATATTTAAGGCCTTTGTGATATTTTAAATAACTAAGAACTTTATTTAAAGGAATCCTTATTTTCATCAATGTAATGTTGAAAATATTTTTAAAATAGCAATAAAAACATAAATAGCATTACCTACTTTAAGAAAAGCTGGGGGAAAGGGGTGAATATAAATATATATTACTGTATCAAGGATGATTTTCTACAATACAAATTTTTATGAGAGGAATTACAAGTAAAAATCATAAATAGAGAGAATAACCAAGCTTTTGAAAATTAGAATGTCAGATTCTGAACATGTCATACATAATTAGTAAAAAGAACCTTCCTGGTTTTATCTCAAAAAATGATTAATTTCTAAAAATCTGCAATGCATACCTGAGTAACAACTTCAGGAGCTTCTTCATCATCCATTACTACGTTAAATAATGTATCATTTGTTTCTTTCATAAAATTTGTAAATTTCAATTGTACCTTGCTAATTATCTTTTGCCATATCACAGGATTTGATTTATCTAGGAAATAGAATAAAATTATGTTTCTACATGAATAAATTTGGTGAAAATTATTAAGAAATAGTTGAATTACATTCAACTATATATAATCACAAAATAATTTTTTAACTTACAAATCACATCAATATGGCAGGGAATTAGAGCATCTATGCATATCTGGCGAATGTCATCAGGGGTAAGATTCGAGCCACTGCATAAAGCAAATAAACAACTCTGTAGAGCTTGGGTATTGATTTCCTTTTCTGAATCTTCTTCATTTTCATATGATTTGGCCTGCTTTTAATATTAGAAATATTTACAAAGCAAGTAAAAAAATTAAAAATTAATTGCAACAATTTAAAATTTTCACAAAAAACAAAACAGCTAAGAAGTAAATTCATCAAAGTAACTATAAGAAATTTGAGGGAAAAAATAATAAAGCAAAATTTCTAATTAAAAATAACTTTTAAAGAGTATTTTTATAAAATTTCTGAATTGACCAAAATTATAATATTCACAGTTTTTCAGTACATATAAATGAAAAATGATCAATTTTAAATTTAATATTACACAAGTAACAAATGGCAGTTAATTCCATTCATACTTAAAACTCAATAAAAGTTATAAAAATTTCAGATACCTTTAAATTAAGCGTTTCAACAAATATAGGGAATTCTTTCAGAAGAGAGCAGGCTAAAACAGTTCCATCTATAGCAGATAAAATTTTCTTCAAGTGTATTGATGCTTGCATGCGAACTTTAAATGCTGGTCTTGTTAATATGAATAAAACACTTCTTTTTAGACTAAAAGGAAATTTTGCACACTGAATGACAAAACAGCAAACTTTTAAATCATAATTTTAAAATAAAAATGTAAGCAAATATGAATCAAAAAAATATCAAAAAAGGCTTACTTTGATTCATTAATATTATGACCATGATCCATAATAAGTTTTTCAATGACAAACATCACAGATAAGAGAGCTAAAAAAAAAATCGGAAAAAAAATATATATGGAAAAATAAAAATCAAATAGATATAATATGTTTTTTAATTATATATAGAACATAAAAACCTTCAATAAAACATTTACCTTCATCTGAGCAAGAGGACAGAAACTTCTCAGTCAAAAAAGGCAGTTTATTAACATCAACATTCGTTATACTTTTTAATTTTGTTTCTAAAACAAAAATAAATATTATAAAAATTTTCTATAAATAAAAACATACAATTAAACAAAAAAACATATTAAATCTCACTAATAAAAACTTCTCAAACACAACACAAAAAATTAAGTGATATGTAACAGTCAACATGACTGTAGCTTTGATGGAACTGCTAATGCCACCAGTGATGAAGCTGAGAAAGAGAGACTTCTTCCTTTCCTCTAGTTGTTGTTGTGCATGTGTATCCGTGTTGCATGGGAAAATATCTTAAATGTACTTTTTATACGTATTACTATGATGTATCCATGTACTGTGAACCTTAAAATAAAATGGTTTTAATCAACCAAAAGGACAAGATCTTCATTCAAATGCCCAAAATGCATTTCACTCACACATGGGACGCCACAAAAATTGGCATACAAATGTTAGGCAGCAACGGTTTTTATCACAGGATAAGTAATTTTAACTTATAAGTTACAAAGATATTTAGAATGGATCACCTTGATCCTTTTGAATTACAATCACAAATGATATAATTTTAACGATTATTTGAATTGATACTGTCTGAAGGACAGTATTTCCTATTCAGAAACCATTGTTATATGATTCATCTCAAATTGAAAGTATATCTAGATTTTGAAAATTAACAATTCTGTATCTCATAAATAGAATTGTAATTTTGAAGATTCATCTCGAATCGAAAGTATATTTTGATTTTGAAATCAACTATTCTTTCATTTTAAACTGTCCAAGTGACAAAATTTCTTGTTTTGAAACAGTTCTTTTATTGATTGGAACTGTATTATAAGAAAAAGGATATAATCTGCATATATTCATATATGTTCCTTGATTTTGTGTGTCTTAAGCAATCCCTTAATTATTATCATTTCTAAAACTGCATTAAAGAAATATTATTATTTGAATGCATTTTCACATGTTTGAATGTACCTAATGCTGTACGTTATTACTGTATAATTGCGTTAAAACAAAATTGCATTAAAACATTTATTGGAATGCTTACCATATATTTTGAATTATATGTTCAGCTTACCATATATTTTGAATTATATGTATCCAATGCTACATGTCATTATTATATAATTGTCTTAAAATGAAACTTTTGAAAACTTTATTAATTTCTTTTGTGTATGTTAATACCTAAACTATTTTGATACTTAGCAGTCTAGTATTCCATTTTGAAAACATATTACTAATATTTTGTGACTAAGACATTATTCTGTTATCATAAAGAGCTAAATAATCTTTTCTAAATAAAATGGATTCCAACCTAATGTTCTAAAATGGAATTCCTCTTCATATAATTCTGTCATGCCAAGAATTGTTCTTAATGCAAATTGAAATTGTATCTCTTTACTTCATTGAGATAGAACATATATATGTAATCCTTATTTAAACAAACCTATTTTATTAGTTGTTGTTTTTTTCCTTTTCGCTAGAATACACTGTTTTTCTCCTTTTTTTTTCTCGCTAAATGTATTCTCCTTCAAGAGAAGGTTAATGAGTCATAACATCCTCCATGTTTATTCAAGAAGAATAAATGAAAAACTTGCTATTTTGCTACTTTTGTTTTGGTTTCATGACTAATTTATACTTTTAACTTGAATATAAATTAGATAGAAAAGTGTTTTCATTTATATATATATATATTCTCTCTCTGAGGTGTTCCATTGCAAGTTGCATTCATATGAAAAAAAATTTGGGGTTCTAATAAATTAAGTATTCTGTTTGCAGGAAACGAGTATGTAAGAAATGTATTATTCATTGAATGCTCTAATTGATTTCATAACTCATATTTTCTATGTTGAATGTTTTCTGTGTTTTGATTTTCAGCTTTGATTAAGTAAGTAATTTTTTTTAAAACGAAATTGTTAACTTTTATCACAAGTTTAACTAAATAATAGAAAGCAAAAGCCTTTCTCACAAAAGGAAAGAGAGAGGATTTGAAGAGATTGTCTTGGGAAATTGGACTTGTAGTGGCAGAAGATTTAAGAATTTTGGATATAAAACAACTGATCTTAAATTCCGAAAAATATGAAGAAAATTCAATTAAGAATTTACTCTTGAATATAATTGATCAATGGCTTAAGAAAAATAAAGAAGCTGAACACATGGCAGAACAAGAAAGAAAGCTAAGTGGAGGCAGAACAGGAAAGAAGAAAAGCTGAGATGGAGGTTGAACAGGAAAGAAAATCTTAAATGGATTTTGAGTTACAGAAGATGAAACTACAACTTGAAGCTAAAAAAAATGGAGTTCTGCAAGGTAATAACACTGACATCTCTGAGCAGCCAAAATTAGAATTGAAGAAGCTGATTCCCAGATTTAACTCGAAAGAAGACAACTTGGAGATATTTCTCAAACTGATTGAGAGACAGCTGAAATTTTTAAAAGTACCTGATAATCGATGAGTTGCTTATCTAATTGGAGCCTTACTCAGTGACATAGCTACACTCATCACTAGGGAAATGAAAGAAGAAGCACAGGATTATGTGCATGTCAAAGAAATGCTTTTGAGGAGATTCAAGCTCTCTGCAGAAAAATTTATACAACTCTTCCATCAACATAAGAAAGTTCAACACAACATTTAGATATATTATTATTTTGAAATAAAACTAAACGAAATTATAAACTTCAACCAATTCAAAGATCTAGTCATATCTGATTAAATTAAAAGATGGGTACCACCTGAAGTGAAAGACCATTTCTTAAACCACTCTGGTCTGAGTGGGTGTCACCTATTGAATTAGCAAACAAATTGGATGTCTATTGCAGCATTCGAAATACTACTCCTTCAGTATTACAGACGACCCATTCAAGAGGTTCAAGATACCCTTCTAAACCTTATGCTTGGGAAAGAAAAAGATCACAAGAATACCTCAGGGTCATGACTCCCACAATTACCTAAAGAAGGTTAACCTGGTAAGTATAATATACCCAGAGGACTATTATATGCAGACCCTAGTAATGCATGCAAAAAATATTGATATTGCAGAAGTAATAAATTTAAATATGAAAGAGCAAAGTACATTTAGACCCAGAACTCAGATTGTTTTGAAATTTATATATATATACACACAGACACACACATTTACATACATACAAAATTCAATAAGATTATTTTACTGGTTCTGGTCAAAGGTGCAAATATGTATTTATACATTTTTAAAACATTGTATTATGTGTGTGTGTGCTTACTAAGCCTTACTTATTGTATTTTAAATGTACTTAAAAAAATTTGAGGAAATTACAAAGATTTACTACTTTGGCCAGTAATGAATTAAAAAGTGATTTTTTATTTGAATAAAATTAAATAATTATATTTTAATAAGAAATTCAATCCACAAAAATTAAAAACAAGTTTAATACAGTAGTAGAAAATAAGTTATCCTACACTTTTTACATTCATAATTTACAAGCAATATATAATAACCAATATAAGATTGTAGTAACAGTTTTTTAATAAACAGATGTTGTACTTTAATTTGAAATTATCAAAGAGGAAAAGTAACAAGCCTAAAAGCTCCTCACTATAACTGAACAAAAATAATACCACTTTTAAATACTCTGATAACATGGTAGTAAATATCCAACATTAATTCCTTAAATGATTGGTTGTTTTAGTCCATGTACCATGTCTTAAAAATGATATATTATATGTCGTCTGATATAGTCACTGTGGTCTGTTACACAGTGGCTATATCGGAAGGTTTGAATGCTTGGATTAGATTCAAAACACCATTTCTTAGACCATAAAATGTTCCAGATTACTTTTTTTTTTTTTTTGCTAGAGATAATTTTCTAAGATCTCACAGTCATTGAGATTAACTATACAACATTTTTTCACAACCATTTTTTGCTGGTCAGATTTTAAAAGTAATAAAGATTCTTTTCTTATATAAGTGATTACCATAATAATTAAAAAAATAATATTCCAAGAGTGTATTTGTAACATCCAAATATTATATCAAAGTTGGAATTTATAGTATCACTCAAATTATTTGATATTGAAGGTAAGAACATAATTTTTACTCATGTTTAATAATCATGGACTCTGATTAAAGTAAATTCAAGGGGTTCAATTGAGTTGTTAATTATATACAATAGATCCATTACAATATTTATATGAAATAAATAACAGTCAATACTTTTATTCCCTTAACAATTACAAATTATTTTTAATAAAATAACTAACTTCTGAGATTAATAATATAATATTGTAAGTGACTGAAACAGAATTTTAAAAATCATGTAAACAGTCAACCAGAAAAGAAACTCGGAAAATTTTTGCAATTAATCAATCTTTGGCATATATTGTACAGAATTTTGGTGCTTCAAAACATTGAAAATCAATATATATATCTGAAATTATACATTTTTGCTGTATTAATGAAAACATATTTAAAAATATTCAGTTTTATTTTATTTTTTTACTATAAAAATGTTTCATTGATAAGTATTAAGATGTTATAAGAATTCCTACGTATAAAAATATAATTTTATTAAATGTTTGAAAAACTCAACATTATTGATCACGAACGCAGACTTAGAAGAGAGCTATTAGCAATGAATATATATTTTTATACATGGTTAAGTAGTGAGTAAGGCACCTGAACTGGCACCCCACATTCTCCTGAATTTAAAGTTATTCCAAAATGAGGAATTTGAGCCCCTCTAAATGTTAGGATCAGGATTAGAACCCAAAACTTGAGTGAAACAATGCACTTAGTCTAACACTAAATTCAACGAACAAGTTTTCTAAATATCCTGAACTAAGAAAAGTACTTAGTAGATTTAAACAAAATTTAAAATTTAAGCTAATTTGTCAAAATATAATTTAATTAGAATAACATAAATAAATTAGATTTTTTAACAGGCAAAGTAATTTTTAGTAATTAACTTCACTAACAGGTTGATTAATCAATTCAATAACACCAAGATTTGGCTCTATGGAGCCTGAAAATGTTTCATTTTAAGAAAAAAAAATTATTTCAAAAATTAAGTATATCCAACACATTTTTCAATGTCTGATCCCTATTTAATAATGCCGGTTTTTATTGACTTTCATTTAAAATGTCTAAATCGGAGAATCCTAGTTCTAATAAAAATTTAATCACTAAAATCTATACAAATGTCATTTAATAAATTTCATATCATGCAAATATAAAACTTAGTTAAAATCTAGGATATATTTAGATATAAAATTTATAAATACTAATATTCATCCTTTTGAATTAAGATCAATCAAATCATAAATTTTTCAATATTATAATATTCTTTCAAGGAAGGATTGACAAGAGAATATTTCATAAATGTAATAAATAGCATAGTAAAATATGTGGCATTTATGATATAAAAATAGTAAATTAAATCTGTTAATTTGAGAAATCTGTTCTTAAAAACACATAAAATCAATGTCATATCTTTTCAATGCTGATTTTTATTTCAAAATTAGTAAATTTAAAAATGATAAATATTTTGCAAATAGAAAGCTTAACTGGCTTGTTTTAGATTAATAGTAAGTTTTTCAAGAAATTAGAATTAGTGTAGATTCATGGTTAACCCTTTAAGCAGTCAATTATTTTACCAGAAATGCTTCCAAAAAAGGCATATTTTTTTATTGCATATAATTAAGTACCATACTATGATATTCAAAATATCATAAGAATATATTTTCCCTCCAAGTGAGAGGGAAAATTAAAATAAATAATTTGATTGGTGGATTCTCCCTCCATTTTTTATAAAATAATATAATTCCAAGAGGGGAAGAGAAAAAAGAAGAACTCAAATCTTCATCAGAGCTGAGCTCACTGCACGAGTCATCTGAGGAATAATTTAAATAATTAGAAGAAATATCTGTATCTGTATCAGAATGTAGTTCATCATCTATTTTATAGCCAAAACAATTCTGATATATTTTTTTTTTTTCTGTCAAGATTTAAGAATAAAAAGAATATACAAAAAATTTGTAAAGTAAGCCAAAAAATTCTTACCTGAGTTATTACCAAAAGAGTGCAGCTTTAAAAATAAACAAAACATAGAAAGCCCTTCATTAACCGCATTTGTTTGGGTTGGTTGAGATAATGCCTTGTTATATGCCTTTTCCAATACTGGTATTAAATCTATAGCTTGATGCAATGTATTACCTTTAATTAAAGAATTATCCATATAATGAATGAACAAATAAGCAAAACTTCATTAATAAAATTTATTTAAATAATTCTTACAGATAGATCCCCACACACAATGATTATATATTTCTCCACCCTAAGATTTTCTGAAATTATACTTTTTAAAGTTTCAATTTCATACAGAGAAGTTCAAGAAAGAAAATTATACCTAGTGACATAAACAAATTAATATGACCTTAAAAAAATTTCACAAATAATATATTCAGATTTTTAAGTTAATATTTTTATAATAAATCTTGAAAAAATGAATATAAATGGATATTAAAATATTCTGAATTAATGATTTTTATTTGCTATTAATTTGAGGGCAGTTTATCAAAATGCATGGCATAATTATTAAAACAAAATGAATTTAGAAAATTAACGAAAAATTATTTGCCAACACAGCATACATGGCATAATAGTAACATTTATTACATCAAACAGAAGTTATGCATAAAATAACATTATTTGACACAACAATAACATGTGCTATTATAAAAAAATCCTAATAAAATTTTTAAAAAACTACAAATATTTTATTTTATATTTCATACCAATCAATATTAAACAAGTTAAGAAAAATACCTTACCATGAAAAGCACTGTTCATACATAGTATATAACTGTTACGAATGGCAAATGTTGAATTTTTCTGAGTCAGACCATTCTAGATAAAATAAAAATTGCTTAAAATTTTTGCATTTAAAAAATAAATTAATAGAGCAAAACTATACAGCAAAATAAACTTATTTTTTTAAAAAAAATATTATTTACCTGAAATAATTCTATGACATTGGATGGAACATTCATGGTGAATTTTGAACACCATAAAGATAACATTGCTATAGTATGGGTTACAGTACCTTCATGAACTATAAGATAAAAATTGCAAATAAGTATGAAGTGTTTTAATTTAATAATAAGTAGAAATATTTAATAATATAAGTAGTATTAAGTAGAAAATTTTTAATTTTTCAATAATAAGTAATTATTAATAAATAGATATTTATTTTAAGAAGAAATACAATTAAATAAATTATGTGTCAATCATTTAGCATTGAATATTTTAACAATTAAAAAAAATCTATGTAAAGTAAATTACAATAAAAAAAAAAGAATATATATCATAAATTAAAAAAAAGGACAATAATACTAACCTTCATGTTTTAAAAATGATATAAAATTATCGGAGGCAAATTCACATAAAGCCTGTATAGATGTTGATCCAGTTACAATATTATAGCTTAAGTTTCCAATTCCACTAATAACACCCAATCTCTGAGTAACCACAGTTAGTTTACCTTCGGATCCTATGTTAAAAAATTATTTTAAAAAATTCAAAAGTTTTATCATAAGTTAATCATATACAAAGATTCACAAAAATCATTACTATAGAAACTATTTCAATGATGTTTATACACAGAAAAAAACTATAAAAATACTAATGCAATAACTTTATAGAACAAAAAATAAACAAATAAAACCATTACTAGTATCACAGGACATGCTATAAACATATATATTCAAAAGAATGTTTGACAAATTTATTCCTTAAATATTTATAAATTTTTTTTTAACTATATGTACAAAATACAATAATCTTTTTCCACAAATTCTTTATTTTTAAATTTTAAAAAAATACTATTTAATGCATAAAAATTACTAATTTATTTTCCAAAACATGAGTAATTCTTCTATCAATATGCTATACATATTCCAATCTAAGAGCTGCACTTTTTTTCCAATGTAAATGCTACTGAAAATTGGGTGGCTTAGAATCGAAGATGGAAAAATTTGTTGGATGGGAGAAATTTAGCATTCTTTTTCCAGTCACCCCTTTCAAACGGGAAAAATGTAACCATTCATTCTGGCCACCAGCATTGATGACTCATCCCATTCCGCATTTAAACTTTGGTATTCAGTCTATCCTGATCTATATTGTCTACACCTATTTAGGAACTTTTTTGAATACGCATTTTTTAATCACCTTAACATCAAAGATATCGGCAATGACATCAAGACGAGTTCACTATGATGCAAAGAAGAAAAGGAAGCTGATTTTATATCCAGAAAAGAAAAAAAAACTGAAATGGAGCAGCAGCCAGCAAATTTGATACGGATAAATTAAATAAACGTCAATGGTGTAAACAAAGCGATATGATTTTTGTTTGTTAATCTTGCCCAAAGTTTTTTCTCTGGACCAAAAATATGGAAAATATTCTGAAGTAGATGATAGAGTTTTTCAATCTGTATGTGATGCTTGATCTAAAGCACTGCCAGTTATAATACAAATGTCATAATGCAAGGCAAAAAAAAAGCCATTCATAAATTTAGAATCGAGAATTTTAAAGCATCAAGAGACTGGTGTCGAAAAATTTACACGAAGGGAAGTATTTTCTTAGAGACAGAGAACTTCAATCTGCCAAAAACTATCAGCAGATTTTGAAGACAAACTCATGTGGTTTCAACGCCGCATCATCGGTTTACGAACAAGATGTGCAAAGGAATTCAAGAACATTGGAGATGCAGATGAAACCCTCCTGCACTTTGATATGCCACAGAATTATACTGTTAAGTGAAAATGGCGAGAAAGAGGTGAAAATCTTGATTGTAGGATATAAAAAACAAGGTATCACTATAATGCTGTATGTTACAGCAGATAGTAATGAATTACCTCCATATATCCATATGCAATTGTTCTTGCTTAGAAAAATGGATAGATGACCACAGAAATTATGGAAAACTAGGCTAATTCAATGTGGAATAAAAGACTAGGAGCTCTTTGAAACCCTTGAAATATATTTATCAAGGACACACCTACAGGTCATTTGACGGACTGTAAAAAAGAAAACGAGACAAAACAATTTTGATTTGGCGATAATCCTGGACAGTATGACAAGCTAGATGAGAGCATTATTACGCCATTTAAGGACTGTTACAAAAATACCTTGCAGTCGGACTTAAATGATTTATTAAGTAGAGATTATATGCACGAAGAAGCCCACAGCAATGGTTACACAAGAATGGTAAAACACAAAAATGCTGCCAGATGTTTCACTAGCAATACAACAAAAAACGATTAAGATTTAATTTGATTATTACAATAAGGACGACATAAAAAGTGAGTAAGAAAACTTGGTAAACTTGGGCATTCCCGATTGCATTTAAAAAACCACCCTTTAACTGCTTCTGGGAAAATCAAGAAGGCAAGTGCTTCGAAAAATGCAGAATAGGTATTTATTACCTAGAAAAAGTTTCCAATAAGACTATAATACATTCTTCTAAAGAATGTTGCACAGCAAATACATCGAATGATTCTAAAGATGACATCGTGTGGAAAAATGGTGATGCAAGCACTAGTTCCAAAGTCAGCTGTGAGAGTGACGAATCTTTTTCGGGATGATACTGACGGTTGGAGCTATTACAGGTTCATGTATGTACTTAAAAGTTTTAATACTGGTTAAAATAAATTACTCACTTCTTATTAGTAATCATTTTTTTTTAATTTTGTAAATATCAGGATATCAATTAAACTTTTTTACCTTATTTATTTTTTCAGAAAAACGTGTTAAGAATATAAGGTACGTCTCAGAATCAATGATGGCTTACATTTGAATAAATATGGTAACTAAAATATGTACAACTAATATATTCACAATAGCAATTAATATCAACTGAACAACATGCAATATTGAAAAAAAATTTAATGTGTAAATTTTATTTTATATATTCCAATATTGAGAGAAATTTTAAGTTCATAATGAAAAAGCCAAATCTGGCAATGTTGAACCTAAGCACACTAAGTGTGATCTTAACATACAAAATATAGGAAAAAAATATAATAAAGTAAATAAGAAAATATAAAAAAAAAGTTGACAAGAAAGGTTCGAGAAGGATTGCAAGGAAATACCAGCTGTGTAACATACGCATTTACCAAAGACAGAAAAAGAAAGACCCTTTGGAAAGAAAAAGATTATTAGAGTACCCGGGGTCATGACTACTCATGCTTATCTAAAGAAGGTAAGGCCCTGAAGCGTGGTGTATATTAAATAATGAGACTGATGCTGCTACAAAAGTATGCATGAACCAAATGTCAGAGACTGACAGCTACTTAACGTGAAACCTTTTTTTAATGCAGAACCACTTTTCTGTGAACAAATTCATATAGCCATAGCCTTTGCTCGAATTAAAGTTATTTTTTTGCTTAGCTGGAAAAATGATAAGTGCAACAATAGAACAAAAAATTGTTGGGAAATTTACCATAAAACTTAGAAAAACCACTACTGAAACTTATACCTTATTAAAAGAAGTGTATGTCGATGAATGTTTTTCGTATGCACGTGTTTTTGAGTGGTTTAAACATTTTCAAGATGGTTGTGAAGATGTTGAAAAATATTTCCATCTGGATCACCCTTTCACATAAAAAATGGTTGACAATATTGAAAAAATAGAAATCTGGTTTGATCTGACCATTGGTTAAGTATGTATACAATTGCTGAGACTGTAGGAATTGACAAAGAATCTGTGTACCAGCACCAGTTAATAAGGACTGGATCCAGTTTTAAGGATCAAGCAAATTTTACATAACAATTTTAACATGCAAAAAGTGTATGCCAAAATTATGCCAACAATTCTCATATTAAACAACAAGAAGCTCACAAAAAATGTTTGTACTGACACTTCAAATGTCATTGAAAATAACACAAACTAATTGTTAAGAATAATAATGTAAGACGAATCATAGTTTTTTACTTATGGAAGCACCAGTCTATGCATTGGAAGAGCCTATCCTCATCAAGAGCCAAAAAAGCTTGAATGAGCAAATCAAAGATAGTTTTTTGCGACATTCGTGGTATCGTGTACATTTACTGAGTTCCTGAAGGTCACACACTATTAACCTACATCACTACCTTCACGTTCTTGCTGAACTCCATAAAAGAATAAGGAAAAAATTACCCGAATTGCAGAACGACATGTCATTCCATATTGTCTGTAAAGAGGTTTTTAGATAAGAATAGCATCCCACTGTTAAACTATCTACCTTATCTTACAACATGCAATTTTTGTTTCCTAAGATGAAATCTACATTGAAAGGAACAAGATTTGAATCTGTTGAAACTCTGAAAGAAAAAGCAGCATGCAACCAGAAGGAGCTGACAGAAGACTTCCATTAATGTTTCAAACAATGGAAGGAACGCATGGAGCGTTGTAGGGATAGTAGAGAGGTGTATATTGAAGGTGATAAGTAAATATGTATGAAATCAAAATGAAATGTTTTATAGCATGTCTTGTTATTTAATAACCACACCTTGTATTCAAACAGATTACTTAATATCAAAATCAAAAATTTTGTTTGTATAACATATAATTTCATAACCACAGACTGCGAGACATAAATCATAGATTGTAAGGCATAAATTAATATTTTAACATTCAAGTGGAAAATAATTTTATTGAATGAAGATTAAATAGCTGTCAATTATTATATCCTTAATTTAAAAAAATGCTGAGAGTCTTTGGTGTTTTTAAACATGTATTAAAAAAAAGCAAAAAAGAAAAAGAAAATATAAGTTTCCATAAAATACAAAAATGTTACAGACTGTTTAATTTAAAATAGTGGAACTGAACTTATTTACAACTGAATTAACAGGGATTTTATATTAGACTATTAAAATGTTATCCAAGTTTTAAATTAGGTACCATTCAATGTATTAAAAATGCTACGATTTCTTATAAAAATTGAAACAAATTTTAATTAATTTTAAGGATCATAAAAAAAAATTTAAAGAATCAGATAAAACAGTTTCATTAAGAAAATTCATAATTCAAAAAATAGTTCAAATGATATTAATGAATATCAATGTTCATGTTTTCTTTTAAAACATACCATTAAGAATTCCAAAATAATGCTCTAAAAGATCTTTAATAGCTTGAGAGCTACTACACTGTTGAGCAACACATTTTGAAGCGATAATAGCATGCTCTCTACACTGATCTTCCTTAGAATGTAAATGAGCTACAGTAAAAAAAGATACACAAGTCAATTTGATAGCATGTAATTATCTTATGACATACAATGTAAATATTAATTAATATTATGTATATTATTTTTTTAATCAAAGTTTACCTCCAATGTTTTTGCCTAAATCAAGCGCATATTGGCTAAGATCCAATGAGACACTGGAAATTATAGTATACACAGCTGAAAAGAAAAGTAGGTATAATTCAATTATAAAGATAATATAAATAAAGAGATTTGAAAAAATATTGCTATAAGTTTATAATTTTATGGAGGAAAACAAATTAAAATTTACTTTCAAATATTATTTCTGGATTTCTTAACAACACTTTTTGAAGAGATGGTAGAATGATATTTTTAAATTCAGAATGAATTATTTGCCTTAGGAGAGAATTGCAAGACTCCTGTAAAAGAAATAAAATTTTACATTGAGCAGAACATTCGTATACTTTTTATGCGCACATAAAAAGAATTATTGATAAGAAAGTCTAAACAGTTTATTCGTTATAGATTAATGTTCATTTCATTAACAAATCTGTAGCATCATACAAAACAATTTAAAAATACATAAAAAAAAATAACAATGGAATAATAAGTCACAAGAACATCTAGGTATTATAGTTTATCTGTCAGTTAGGAAATGAGTAATTTTCCAGCACAAAAGGAAAAAATACATTCAAAAGATATTTTCTATGATGAATTGATAATACATCTTTAGAATTAATATATTGGGATATTAATTTCATCTTGTACATTGTCTCACAGTAACAAGCAGATAGATTTATAAATGAGACTGTAGTGCTTGCCTTTTTCATTATCAAACTCTACAAATATCTTAATGTCTGAAGTCCAATTAAATAGCCAATAAAAGTTCACAAATCCAATTGAAAAGACATTAGAAAAAGGACACAACTTAGTTCATTATCTATCTTCACAGGATATATATATATATGGTCACTTTCTCTCAAATCCCTCTTTACTCACTTTATTCCTGGCTTATAATTTAACAATTAGCTTACCAAATCACTCATTTTGATTCAAGCACTTCTCAAATATATCAGATTCAATCTCTGTTTTTCTAATCAATATTCACTTTCAACGATAACTTTAATCAAAACAATTAATTACAATAATTCACTCCAATCTACAAATTCTATCAGAGCTTAACGTTATCCTCTGTCTAACTAATCTTTCCTTTCAATTCACTTTAACATATCACTATCCCATGAATTCAATTCATTCACTTCTTATCTTCATCTAATTTACCTAATCACATTTCATTTGGCTGGTATAGAGTTATTTGCGGTTATTCAAATTGCAAGAAATTCCCAAGGTTAGTGAAGTGAAAACCACGAATAATACAATGTAATATGATGGGTAGACATTAATTATCTTTGTATAAAATCACATTATATCTATACTGCAACACAAACTTTTAGTGCAGATTAATGAAAATTCTCTTTCAAAGCCAAACCTTACACGAAGATTTTTTTACATATCCATTTAAAAAAGTTAGAAATAAATACTAATCCAAGTTTTAAATGAGAAGAAAATTATAATTTGAACATTCTACAATAAAAATTTAAATATTGTAATAATACAAAAAAAGAAGCTTTTAAAAAAAAAAAAAAAACTTTTAATGAAACTTTTGTGGACCTAATATTCATGTGTACACCATATAAAAACTACAAAAAAGTTATAAATTAAAACATAAACTGTTAAATATCAACATACAAAGAATGAAGAAAGAACATACCAAAACATGAGGTGGGGGTTTTGTTTTACTTCCTATCACAACTTTGGACAGCAATTGTATTGCTTGCTCCTAAAACAAAATAATAGTTTGGTTGTTTTTTTTTTCAACTAAGGAAGAAGTATTATAAAAAAAAAAGTTTCAAAATTATTAATAATTTAAAGGAAGGAAGAAAACTTTACCTTTACTTGTAGCAGAGCATCTTTTGATTTTGTTTCTACCAAATATTTTATAAAGAACCCAAAGAGAATCAAAGATGCTTGAGACTCTGGTATTTTTTGTAAATGAGTTAGATATCCATCTATGATAATAGCACTCTAAAATATAATAATATTTATAAGCATTATAAAATAATCACAAAACAATTTTCACTTTATCTTGTTTAAGAACACATTCGCATCATACACAGATATGAAAGAAATGCACATTTAAATGAACAGGTTTTCATAAAATCATGAATTAAAATACCTGCTTCCATAAATTGGTAATACATTTGTAAGTCTTCTGATTCAAGAAGTTGCTCTGAGCTTCAGTTATGGAAAATAGAAGTAAAGCTTGGTTGTTTACCTAAGCGAAAAAAAATGTAAAATATTCATAAATGTTTCCCTAATTCATCATTAAAGATATAAACTATCACTTACAGAGAAATTTTCATAATTTTTTTTATGTTAGTAATGTATAGAAAAAAAAATTTACAATCCTAATTTGAATTAATATAATATTAGTCTTGCCAAATTTCACAACACTGAAATATAATTGTACCAATTACATATCATAAACAAATATATTAATGTAGTATGTTTAATTCAAAAAAGGGGAGTTCAACTACAAAAATATAAATTTTCTTCTTTCATTAATACTTTTAGATATTCCAGTAGATAGTATAGATGAAAAAAATCATATAAATATGGTCAAAAGATAAAATAAGAACGAAAATATATGAAAATTTAACCCTTTGACGGTTAGAAGAATCAAAAGTTTTCTTTCTCTTATTACACACAGTGTTATGATTAAATGGTGGAAAATGGCAGCTGTTTTCTCCCTAGTTGCTTCTGAAAATGTCACCTTTATCCGACAGTGATACGGATAGCTCGCTTTCTTTTAAAAGGTAATCTTCAAAATATTATTTGCAATGAATATAATATTTACAATTGAAACTGGCATTTTTAAATAATTTTGTAAATAAATATAATATGAATATTTGTTAGCGAAATATTAAATTAAAATATCTAAATAAATGCACATAATTTTAGACTTTATGAAACATTTAATTGTGATATTCATCTAAAACTCTTTTTGTGAGTAATACACTTTAAAACACGGAATTATTCATCATTTATACATCATAAAACTTATTCATCATTGGAATTATCTAGCTTTTGCTTGAGAGCCATTTTAGTACAAAAACTCCTACCAAATTACACAGAATAATAACTAAATCAACAACTAGATTGGTAACGTTATCACTCATGATGCAAACAATTTTACAGTACCCATACTGCCATCTGCATGCCATCAAACTAACTAAATTTTGCTTTTTGGTACTGTTTGTAACTCAAACAATACAGGATATTATACACACAAACTCAACTCATCAGTGTGCAGTGGGAAAAAGTTTCGCTGAGAGAGTAAGGTTCGGTTATAACCATTTGGGTTGAATACTCCATACAAGCTGAACTTGTCCATGCATGTTATAGAGCGTTATTCGAATGCTTTCTGGGCTCGTTCATAACCATCAATGGTTTAAAGCTAAAATACAATAATCTAAAAAATTAAAATGAGGTTTCCAAAAATGATATAACTAGTGTGCGATTCAACTTAATTCAATACTTTCCTATACAGAAGATAAATACTTTGTATTTCAAACAATCAGTTTTTACCTGTAGTTCAACTCTTAATCTTTAACAATATGAAACAATTTAGTATGAAACCCTCAAACTTCTCCAAAATTCAGTTAAATTTTGGATAAAATTGAGGATCAAGGGTTGTTTACCTCTAGCAATATCACAATTCAATTAGTTATTAATTCAAATCAAAAAAATGTTCATAAAGTTCAATTTTAAAGAATATTTAGATTATAGACTATTTAGTATTCTGAGAATGATACAGATATTAAGATCATATATAAAAGAAAAATATGGCTTAAGTACTTAAGGCTTGTTAGGTCAAAAACCAAATATTGAGCTTCAATATAAAATATGAATATGCAATACATTATAACATGTCAAGTTATTAAAAAAAAAAAAGACACCCTTCATGACTTCCATAATTCGGTAATAATCACAGCTAGACAAAATTGATATCAATATTTTTTTATTTATATCAGCAATTTTAGCAATAGATTAATAAATACAACAAATTAACCTCTAAAAATAAATGTTAATACTTCAAAATTTCATTGGAATGTGATACTTGTTTCCAAAGACATTTCCAAAAAACTTGAGTAAAATGCTAGATTATTTCCCACAATCTATAACACATTTATATTTAATTTTCTGAATATTTTGGATAATAATTTTATGTAAATTACTATTAAGTAATCATAAGTCAAACCTTTGTGAATGAAAGAGCAATTATTTTAATATGTTTGTAATCATATTAAAACATCATTCAAATATGCAATATTAAAATTTAACATATATTAGCTGATTCAGGTAGTGGCTGTAGTTAATTTTCCTAGAATTAAAAACATTACGATAACAATTTGCACCCTCCAAAGAAAAATGTGATACGTTAATTTTTTGTAACAAATTATCAAAACAAATTTACAATTATTTTAATATTTTTGTTACTTTATTTTAACTTCTATAAAAAAAAAAACTTTTTTTATGGAAGTTCTTAAGCAAAATAGATTGCCCATATTTTTCTAACTAATAATTGGGCTCTTAATATAAATTAGCATTGGAGCTAGAAACAATTTTCTGCTTAATGAATCTAAATTTTGGATTATAGGCTTCAAGGCTTTAAATGTGTGAATCAATAAATAAAAATGTGTACAATATTAAAAACTTACTTTTTTCAATAACTAAATTTATCAAGATTTTTAATTTTTAGAATTTATTTACTTATTGAACAAGAAAATAGTCCTATTTTGGTATTAAAAAATTGAAAAGCTATGATGAATTATTATTTTTGTAACATATTTAAATATTTCCTATTGACAATAGATTACTCCTTTTTAAGATTCCATGATTCAAATACTGCAAGCAATATTTTACGAAATCTTAATTTAACACTAATTTTACGATGAAAAATCAGTTTGATTAGAAACGCCTCCATTCATAAAGGAAAAATAACATTTTAAAAAATAGTAAACTATACTAGTTAAATTACAACAACATTATAATTTAGTTCTCTTTGAACTGCTAACAATATCAATTTCGTCTAGCAGTAATGAAAATTATAAAAGTTATTAAACGTTCCTTTTTTTAACAAATGTACAATTGAAACTTATCTTAAATGTTAACCAGTTTTTTTTTTAATATTATTGTATAGTAAATATTTTAATTTTATTAGATTTTACTGTGCAAAAAGAAGTTTAAAAATTAATTATATGAATCTTACCAAAGTCTGTGTATCAGCAGTGCCATCCCCATGGCCACTGAAAACTGTATGAGCTACGTGACATGACCAACTAAAGGCTGCATAACAAATATGGGCAACTGCTTTCCTATTAATAAAACAACAGAAACTAAATAAACACACAAGAATGTAAAAATTTTAATGTTTCCAATAACAACAAAACCTACAAATTTAAAAAATTCTCATTTTCATTGAAAATAATACACATTTCTGTTTTTAAAGGAATTAAAATGGTATTAAGGGGAAATGCACGATGTTCAGTAATTTACATATAAAATTATACTGCATTAAATAAAAAAGCTCACTCAGGCTAGAAGTTTTCTAACGTGCAGGCGAGAGGGAGAGCAGAGTATTGATTAATCAGCTGTTAAGGAAGGTGGAAGGGGAAACCAGTATATTGTGCTGTATCACTAGCAGAAATAAAGAAATCTGAACCGGTAATGTTTTTGGATTAATGTGTCGACAAAATGACATTATCCCACTCATCTGGCCATGAGGACTCGGGAATTTTCATTTGATATTATTTTCTGTTAAGTCATACGAGGTTTATTTTTCTGATTGGATACAGATGGAGTTACTATGATGTTATTGATACTGAATCAGATTCCTGTAATATTACTATTATGCTGCTGATGCTGATTATAATCCTAGCGATGTTCTTATTTTGATAATATGAAATTAATATGCCTGTAATGTACGGCAAGCTTTATCATGTTGTTTTTATATTTTAAATGTAAATAGACCTGTTTTTAAATATTAGGGTTTGTCTCCCTCTACTTTAAGTAATTTATGGCTTTAGCTATTATCAAAGGCCAATTCAGGCCCATCATACTGTATCAAAGTCTTGTCTCTGCGTAATTAACAATACTGTTGATTCATCATCAATCAGGAGCACAGCACTGCCCACTCTTTTGCTCTGTGCGTGCACACAATACATACATGACTTAAAAGGCAGTGGAATGTTCACTGTAATTTTAATTTTTTCTCTTTTTTCATCCCAAAATCTTTTGCACCCAAGGCACATACCAAGTGTGCCTAAGCGGAAAAGCATCCCTGGCAGCAAGATGAAGAGTTGGAATCTGAATTGCAGGAAAAAAAATCAAGACTTAACAAAAATTCAAGAAGAAAATGAGAAATTAACTCAAGCTGCACAGGAACAAAATATTGTTATTAGAGAAAAAGAAGCATTATCAGTACTGGATAGTCAACTTAATTCCAAGGAAAGGGAAAATTCTAATCTGTTAAATCAATTAGAAAAATTAAGAATGGAACCTGTGCCTTAAAATAGAGAAAGAAATAATGCAGGATTGAAAGACAAGTGGAAAATAAAAGGACAAAATAATTGGAGATTGAACATGGAAAAGGGACAATGTATCAAACAGAACTGGAAAGAAAACAAATACCAAGAAAAAGAATAGAAAAGAAAAATGTCATCTAGAACTAAAGTATTAAGAATAACAAAACATAAGTCGAACTTCAGAAGGTAAACGAGAAAACTTAAATTATATTAAACGAAAAGATATTACTTTTGGAAAGAGGAAGAATCAGTATTAGAAAGGAAAATTAAGTCCATATTTCTAATTTACCAAATCAACTACGAAAATTATGGAATGAAACATGTTTTAATTGGTGGAAAAGAAGAGTTGCAGTTAAAAAACAAAGAGAACAAAAGAGACAAGAATAACCAATAATACAGGAAGGAAATGAAAAGGTAGAAAAAATGTCATTCATTGACACTAGTGCAAAAAAAAGGTAATTCAAAATCCTAACATAGAAGATGGACAGCTTTGAAAAGAGAGAATATAAATTGCAGAGGGAAAAACGAGAGACAAAGAACAAAATGAAGTAGCGAACCAACAGAAAGAATAGCCACAAAATTTTCAAGTCCGGAGAAGAAGTCAACATGAAATGAGATTTAGAGACCATACGTCAACAATGGTCTCCAACAATGAAGGGTTAAGAAAAAGGCCATTCAATCTTTGCCACAAAAACAAGAAGTCTCCTTTACAAAGAAAGACAAAAAATTCTACCCCAACAAGAGAATTACAGAAAAATTCAAAAGTTATGTAAGGACACTTTTAATAAGAGATATTATTAAAAGACATTAAGAGGTGAACATCTATTAAAAAATAGATAATCATTTTTCAAATCAAGAGAGCACACCACAAAGTTCAAAGGAACCATCAATAGACATTCAAACCCAACAAGAAGGAATGAGTCTAATGAAGAAAAAGGTATGGTACCTGAAATCACATTACAATGCCCAAGAGATAAGATCTCCCATCGACAATCAATAACACAGTCTCATTAAGCAAAAATAAAAGAAGGTAACAAGCATCCAATTTTACAAGATCAGTGGTGTAATCCAACACCACAAGCAGGGCACTTACCAACATCAGCTACAGAAGCTAAGACATGTGAAAGAACTGTTCGTGAAAAGACAGTTTTACGACAATCTCCACGTTGGCACAACGAGGGTGAAACCAGAGACCACAAGACATTCAGCACAAAGTAGGAATGGACATATATATATGTGTATATGTGAGTGTGTGTGTGTTGTTTATATATATATATACATATATAACTTGGGAAAGGTAAAGGTACTTCATGTACAATAACCTCATTGGCGAAATGGATTATGGACTGACATGAAATGAACAATAATTGATAAAGGATGAAAGGACTATTGGCAACATTTGGCAAAGCTGAGAAGGAATGATCCCAGGATATTCATAAAGTGGGTGAGGGTGTTCCATTTTAATGTTATACATATATATATACTTGTATACATTTATAAATGTGTGAACAAAACATCAATATATTTCCCAAAATATCACATCATAAACAGATTAATCATATCAATCATAAATTCACTACTTTAATGTCTAAGAAACTACATAATTAAAGAAATCATTAAAAAACTAGCGTAAAATTAATAAAACTCATATATATATGATTAAAATTAAACTAAAATTAAAACTTAAAAATAAACATACAAATTCATTAAGGAACTGAAAACTTATGATAGGAAAAAAAGCCCAGTGAAAGAAAAGCAAAAATTTAGAATAATGGAAATAAAGTAATTAATACTGTTCCACACTTTAGAATGGAATAATGTTTTTATAACATTAATACTGATCAAACCATATATATATATATATATATGCTTATGTGTGTGTGTATATATATATATATATATATATATATATATACACACACACATAAGCATGTATCAATAAAAGGAGATGTGGCTGTGCATCTTATGACATGTACTCACCAAAGTTTTCAACATTTTGGACACACAATTATTGTTTGACAATCGTTTGAGCAAGTTGATGCAAGTGTTTTTTAAAAATGAGAAAAAATTGAGTATTGAACTGTCATTAAATATTTGTTTTGGAAAGGCAATATGCCTACACAAAAACTAAATTTAAATGTGACCATACCAGCTTGGAAGATTTTGAATGTTTGGGATGTCCAAAAACTGCAATTGACGATTACATCGCTAAAGTTCAGCAAATGATGCTGGACAACCACTGAATTAGAGTGAGAGAGATAGCAGAGGCTATGCATATGCCCAAAGAATGTGTTTGTTACATATTGAATCAGGATTTAGGCATGTAAAAAGCTGTCCATGCATTGTGTGTCTTGTTTGCGTAACATGTTCACATGAACATTTCCAATGCTCTGTTGGCACAATTTAGACGATATAAATCAGAATTTTGCTGGGAAAGTAAAGGCAACTGTTTTTTGGGATGGTTATGGAGTTATCTTAATTGATAATTTTCAAACAGGAAAAACCATTGTCCCCAAGACAATGTACTGTGTCATACCTCAGTGGTTGCCATGGCAAAAATGCACAAATTAGTTTTGACTACTTGAGTACCCTCCTTATTCACTAGATCTAGCCCCAAATGACCTTTTTGTGTTCCCTAATCTAAAAATTGTGCTCAGAGGACAAATTTTTGTCAAATAATGAGACCATCACCTTTGTAAATAATTATTTTGCAGAGAAAGATGCTGAGTATTATTTGGATGGGTTAAAGAGATGGGAGTATTGCCAGAAGTTTGTAGACTTGCAAGGAAACAATGCAGAAAAATAAAACTTAATAGAAAGAAAAAATGTTTTGCATCTTTGTTAGGTCTGAAACTTTTCAGGTCACTCTCATACGTGGGAATGTGTATATATGCATATTTATATCCCTCAGAGACATAAAAACAAACTTTGCCCATAAACTTTTTTTTTTTTTTGCCTATTATTCATTGTAAAAGCGAATTTAAAGATTTACTACCTCCGAATTATTATTTTAAGAATAATGGACTTATTATAAGGATTACTGATTGGTTATTTTCCTGTTTATTTTAATACTTATTTTAAGATTATTGAATGATTACTTCAGAAGCAATTGATTTATTATTTTGTGGACAATTGGTTATTTTTGTACAAATTTAATATTTTTAATAACTATTTGGAGAACTATTAAATGATTATTTCAGGGGTTATTTTTTTGATTGAACATTGGAATAAAGTTAAACACGTCAACGTGCTTAAGCATGGTTCTAAGAATTGCCTTCATTATTGTGTTACATCAAAAAATGCTTTTTTAATGTTTTGTGTGATTTATTATGGAGAGTAGAATAAATGATATTTCGAAGTGAGGAATCTTAAGTACATAAGTAGTATTTTAAAATGTATGAGAATTAGTATTTTAAAGTGTAGGAAAGTTAAAGCAGTGAAATGTAAAATAAAATTTTCATTCTTCTTTACGTGGAAAAATATTTTGTTTATATATAAGCATAATGAAATTACAGATAATGCTTAGTGAAAGAAATGTATAAGAATGATGACTATGTAAAAGAAAATGAAGAACTTTTTTAACAAAGTAATATGCTCATTTAATGTTTTGATTTGCTTTATTAATTGAAACAGAAGGCAGCACACATTTCTATAAAAGTATACTTCGTTATTCTTTTAAGTTACATATAATGCAGTATAGTGTGTTCTTGGTTAATGATATAAGTGAATTTGATTTTATTTTATTCTGGTAGAATTTGTAATAGTTTAGTATTTGATTTAATATGCATTTTCTTGTAGAGTCGCCTTGCATATATTGTAATTTCAGATAAACAATTGTATGTCATTTTATCCCCCCACATGCAATATTTTATCTTGGGAGCAAAGGTATAATATATGATGCTTGTTGGCATGAGAAAATTAAGGTGCCTCCTCCTTTTGTCAGGAAAAGGTATTGCCAGTGTACAAGATCAGATGTAAAATGTATTCACAAGTGAGAGGTAGGAGTGAAACAGGTTCCAAGATAGAGGATGAAATATAAATAAATGCATCTGTTATTTGTTAAAGATTAAGCCTCATTAAATTACTGAGTACTCTTCCAAGATAGCCACAATCAAAATGCTTCCCAAAAAGTATGCTAATAAAAATCAGAGCCAAGTCAACTTTGTTACTTTAATACACAAATATTCATTTATCTTCCCTTGATTTAGAATTTTAAACCAGCATCACAGTAAATAATAAAAAATAATGAATTAGCAAAAAACATACAGTAATTAAAATACTTACGTAGATTGAACATTTTTGTACGATTCAGCAACATCAGATATTGTCTTGATTAAAAAGGGTATACTTGATGATTGAGATTTGAGCAGAAATTTAACAAAGTTATCGACAATTTTAGTTGACTTTCTGTCTGCATATCGTGGCAGTGTGATTTGAAGGAGTTTACATATACTTTTTAAAGCTTGAGGCTGGACATCTAAAAACAAGAGTAAAAAAAAATTAAGTAAAAAAACAAAATATCAATATATAAAAACAAAGCATTTAAATATATATCAAAATATTGATATATAAAAACTCAATGGTATGATACTAGATCTAAATTTCAAGATCAGAACTGTTGGTACAGATGTTATGTCCTCCACTAGCGACTGTTTTTTTTTATTAGTAAGTTTCCACAAGGATGTATATACTCTCCGGCAACTTTGTAGGTTTAAGAAGTTATACGGTAGAATAAATTTTTAAAAAAACATGGATGTACATGTTAGTCTGATGAAAGCTGGATTACGCTTTTGCTTTTCATTTCCGTTGTATTTTCTACTTTTGCAAATGGAGTGGGGATCAGTGAGGCTCATGGCAGGAAGTTCTTTTTTTTATATTTTTTTTTTCCAATTTTTCCAGAATGTCTCAGCCTTCAATTTTACAGATTATATTTAATTTAACAATTTCTAGAAAATGAATGTTTCAAATTTTCTAATAGTAGGCAAATTTAGGCAAAAATGACAAATAAAAAAAGATGTTTTGTTTTCAATTAAATAATCATAAACTATCTTCTTTTCAATTTCAAAAAGGGACTAATTTGTTAAGTTCTTAAATGACAATGTGAAAAGTGTGATGGTAAAATGAAAATGTGAATTAAAAAATTCTGTTTTACATCAATTGATTTGAGTCTGAGAGTACTTCATTAAGAAACAAATTTGTGTTTAATAAAAATCTTTTAGATATGGAACTTGATCCTCAGGCATCAGTTTCAAGATACAGGAAATTGTGATACTCACTTTACAGGTGATTGACAGTTCTTCAAACACCAGGTATAAAAAATGTTATATAAAATGCAAAAAATGTTTCTTAAAATATTTTAAAATAATTGAATCGAAAATCAAAAGAATCTTTTCAATGTGTAATAACTCATTGTAATACAATTTTTTTAAAAATCAATAATTAGGTTTTTTTTTATTTCAATATATAAAATATCCTATTTATTTTGATAATTCATGATTATATTTATAGCTACAAGATACTTTTCAAAACATATACAAATAAAATTGTTGAAACAGATGTTAAGAAATTCAACAAATATTCAATTCATATTATATTGAGAAAATTCTCTTTCGAAATACACAAGATTTATTTTGGCTTATTCATATTTTAGATCTATATAACAGTTTATAAATAACATAACATAAAGCTTAAGATATTTCTCTAATACAATTAACAAAAAAATACAAAGCTTAACAGTTGAATCCAGGTGTCACTCAGCCAGCATGCCCATTTTTGTAGTAGCTATCCCAAGAATCACTCAGGGCCAACACCCGCTCCTTCAAGATTTCCACTTATCAATATACAATTGATACATTAAAATACTTGAATTTGAATACAATAACAGAACTTATTCAACTTTCATATTTCAGTTATACTATTTCAAATTTAAAATAATCATACATAATGATGTTAGGATGCAACCTCCAAATTTACCTAAACTACCAAAAAAAATGCATTTCGATATCTATCCATTTGAAATATCCTATTTAATAAATATACTCATCCAGTTTAAAAGAGTAATTTGTATCATTATCTTTTAAAAAAAAAAAACTGTGCAGGCAATAGCAGCTTGAAAATTTTTTGGGGCTCAACTTTAGTATCGCCCACCTAAATTTTTCGTCAAGTTTGGCAACAAATGATAATTTGTATCCAACCCATACCACATCTCATTGGATGGCACTCTAAGCAATACCTAAGTTTTGAGAAATAGTTAATTATAAGAAATAAAGATAATGAATTAAATTTCCAAAATAACGAAATTCTATAATTGTTTCAAAGAAAATATACAATACTATCATTAAAAAATCAGGTTCACTATATTTTACGAATAGTTTTCTATATCATGAATAAAATATTTTACATATAAATATTTTTAAAAATAGCATCTATATGAAAATATATCTGAAAAATCATGTCCATATTCAACTTAAAGGAAAAGAACTTTTTGACTAAAAAATTATTTCACAGTTCAGCAAAATTATTGAAATATCATTGGGAGACACACACACACAAATATTCCCAAGCAGTACAATTAATTTTAAGACATAAATGTCACAAAAAGAAAGAATTTTAAATTTGACATTATATTTTTACCCTCATGTTCTAGTACCCTTAAAAATATCATCAATTTGTAATATATATTTTTATTTTTTTGAACATGGAATTACATTGAAAACAATGATGGAATCATTTTATAAAACATGATACTTGGTGCCAAATTCGGCAGGTGGGCGATACTAAGGCTGCTCCTTTTTCGGTTACAATTTTATCAACATAAAATAAAATTTCTCAACAAATCTAAATTGACAGCAAATTCTGCAAATTCAGGAGCTATGCCAACCTTTAACCTTAGTAATTAAAATCATATTTTACTAAGTATTGTCCTCAGAAACATGTCTCAAACTGCCACTATATTCATTTATTTTTCATTGCATATGATGAAACAGAACAAAATTAAAAGAAACAACTACGTCAACGTTAAAAGTTTTAATGACGAGTATGAAACAATTAATTCTACACACTCATTCTTTAATTTTTCTACAAGCAATTGTTTTAGTAATACTATTTCATAATCTTTTCACGGGGAAAAAAGACTAACAGTGACAAACAGATATAGTAAAATATGTGGTTGAATGTAGTATCTACAGCATTATAAAAAAATACATTTTTTCTACTATAATTACATATAATTTTGAAAATATTCATTCAAAATTATACATTTGATCACGCAATTCTAGCTTCAAAAAGTTGTTTTGGTTTCAGTGAAAAACCTACTTTTATTGGCTACTTCTTCGAGATGTTCAAAAACTTGCTTGCGAACAACTAATCTTCCAGACTGAATCGCATAAGGTATATCTTTCAAAGCCTGAAAAATATAAAGGAAGAAAATGACCAATAAGCTGACTGTAAATAAAATAGATCACAACTGTTTTCATGACATTTTCAATATAAATTTAGATACCTGCAATTCCGCCATGCCTTCACAAACAATTTACCAACGTAACTCACCGAACATCACAGATACGGTTAATAATATGATGGTGACAGCTTAGTATTTAATTGCTAGTGGTCTCAACAAAGCTTCGATTCGTAATGATGAACAGATTTAGTTGAACTCTTGAATTTTCAACGTCCTAATTCTTAAAACAATAAATTAAAGTTTTAAAATCTTACTTATTGCTTATAAAAGCCAAAACTAAGTAATCATTGTTTCATTATATTAAGATTTGATACTCAAAAATTTCAGAATAAAATCGATATCCTTCGCCAAAATTTTTAGATTTTTTAAGGATCTTCTTTTTTTTTTCCCCGAAGAATGGCCATATATAAAGAATGTAAACCTAAAAATGATTCAATGTAATCCCGCTGAAAAGAAGCAAGGATATATAAATGATACCTAACTAGGAGAGTTGGTATACAATGAAAAGTAGGATTAATACGACAAGACACTAAAGAGAATACCACTAAATGACAACCTGTTCGAACGATGTTAATAAAATTCGCCTAACACTTTTTCATATCATAAAAATATTGCAATCCTGTAAGGGGTAGCTATATTCATTTCAATTTCTCTCGAAATTTACTAAACGTTATCATCAGCAGTATCTAGCAAAAAAGAATTCAATATGGATTGTTTCAATTATCTCGAAATTGAAATAAATTTTCAGGAATTTTGTGTTTGATTTTGTTAAGTCATATAAAGTTTAAACTTCATCATGGGCTATTGTCCAAGGTCATCTGAGAGATTTAAAGACCACAACATTCAAATAGTGGCAAGAGCCAGTCCAGTGAAATCTATACTCAGTATCATATTAAAGACTTGATTTTTTTTTTTTTTTTTTTTTTTTAATATTAAAACAAGCATATTAAAATTGTGCATATGTGTTAACATGCATAAACAAGCATATTAATGCTCATAAGATTTTTTAAAAAAAAACATAAATAAAGGAAAAAGGGTAGGAAAGAAGATAGGGAAGGGAATGAATTATTTACAATGAGGATGAGATTTTTTAACAGAATAAAAAAAAAATTTACTAATCTTATCGTAAGAAAAGATTATAAAAAAAAATTATATAATTTTTTAACCCCTCAATGCCTTCTATAGACTATGTTTAATCTTCAGCAAGAGGAGAGTATTAGTTTATATGATTTTTTTTCTTTTTAAAAATTATTATCATTATTGTAAAATTACAATAGTAATAAATAAAATATTATTTAAACTTTTTTTATGATATGAAAGCAGAAGAAAGAAGGGAAAAGTAAAGATGGTGCTTGTTTGGCTGGGTGTACAGCAGTGGTCAGCAAACTAGTTCAAGTGAGGAGAGGTAGGGATGGCGACAGGGTATTAAGCACCTGATGATAAGCTGAATCGATGGTGATGTAGGTCTTAGAGTGAGATGGTTGACTGAGAAAGAGGCTATTGAAGGAGTGACAATGGAATTAATTAAAAAGGTCTGAGTTGGAATGCAAATAGTTATGGGGGAAATAGATGGAAATAATTATTGCAAGATTGGTAGGGTAAGGTCTGGGTTCCATTATTGTGAACAAAAATTAGCTGGGCTGTTATTAGTGGGTTAATATGATTTATCAGTCGATTATAGAATCTTCTAGAGAGATAGTGGATGTGTTTATAAATATTAGTAGGGATATTGAGATCCTTGTGTAGAATTTCTGACATACCAAGATGAGTTAGTAATCATGCGGAGGATTTTATTTTGAAAGACCTGCATTTTTTTTAATGTGGGTAGGTGCGGCGTGGCCCCAAATGGGGGAAGCATAAAGTAGGATAGGGCGGATTACTTGTTTATAAAGAAGAACTTTGTTAGCAAGAATTAGATCTGAATTTCTTCCAATTAAAGGTATACAGTTATGGATTTTGGTCCAGCATTTGTCAATTATTGATTGGATATGAAATTTGAAGGTGAGATTGGAGTCTAGGATAACTCCTAAATATTTGACCTCAGAGTCCCAAGAGATCTGATCATTAAAGAATTTGAGTTTTTTATTAGGAGGGAGGGTGACCTTTTCTAAATATGAGAGCTTTAGTTTTATTAGTGTTTGCAACAGACCTCCAGAGTGTCATCCATTCCTCTATTTATTTTAGATGATTTTGTAATTTATCTATTACGTTGATTTGATTTTTTTCCTTGAGTGAGGATTATTGCGTCATCTGCAAATAAACAGAGCTATTGTAGGGAATCTGGGGGAAGTCATATGTGAACAAATTCTAGCAATTACTGATCCTTGAAGTTGAATGGCTTGTATATAGCATATTGTAGAGAGAATATTATTAAGCTTAACTTGGAATGTTCTATCTTTAAAGTAGTTATTTAAGATAAATATTTGTAGGGGGAAGAGGAATTTAATTTGATTAGTTTGAAGATCAATCCGACGTGCCAGAGGCGGCCGACAACTTTTTGCATCTCGAGGAAGATACCTCCAGAGACTTGCTTGGAATTAAATCCTTCAGTAATGGCATTCACAACCCGTAGCAGTTGATGGACAGTGCTGTGGTTAGTACGGAAGCCAAAATGTGAATCTGGAAGAATATTATTAGTGGATACATGAGTCAGTATTCTGGTTAACAGGATAACAAAAGATTTTTGAAATAGAATTTAATAAGATGATAGGTCGATAGTTAGATGGAATGGAATGGCTTTGGCCGGGCTTGGGGAAGAGAATAATAGTTGCGTGTTTCCATTTTTGTGAAAAATGCGCAAACATGAGACATTTATTAAAAAATTTTGTGACATGAGAAAATGCGTTAGGGGAAATAATTTAAAGGCTTGGTTGTGAATGCCATCCTCTCCGGGGACTTCTTTTTTGTTTAACTTTTTAATTATGGTAACTATTTCAGAGAGGGAAGGGGTAGAAATTGAAATTGGTATGGGCTTCAAGATAATTTTGAACTATTGATTCTGTTTTTTCAATATGAACATCATCATATGGAAATGGATTTTCCTGGAACGAGGATTCAAGATTATAGGCAAGCAGATCAGCTTTTTCTTTATCAGAGAATACCTGACCATTATTGCCTATTAGAGGGGGGATATTGCAGTAATTATTAGAAAGTTTTTTGTTCATATTAAAAGTGGAGTTATCTTCAATATTAAGCTGGTGGAGTAGATTTTTCCATTTTTTATTTTTAAAGGTATTGATTTCATTTTTAATTTGCTTTTTGAGGTTATTAATTATGGGTTTCAAAGGAGGGTATCTAGTGTTTTTCCATTGCTTTCTGCACCTTTTTTTTTCTTTAATTAAGTTTCTGAAGTGAAATGGGAGTATAAGATGGGGGGAGGGGTAAATGGATCTGGTATTACTCGCATGGTTAATTGCATTTTGGATATTAGTAGTAAAGGATGTAATTGATTGGTCTAGATCAGAGATATTAATAATAATGGGGTTATCTTTTGTGATATTATAAAGAATTT
The DNA here is from genome assembly GCA_019974015.1 of Nephila pilipes. NCBI lineage: Eukaryota > Metazoa > Arthropoda > Arachnida > Araneae > Nephilidae > Nephila > Nephila pilipes. The sequence continues at coordinate 131,530 of BMAW01033264.1, forward strand.
CTTGATAGCAGAACCAATAAGTAGCTGTTAGAGTGCAAAGGGGGTTAGGGAGAATTTTATTGAAAGAGATGTCCATTAATACAGGATTAAGGTCGCTATGTTCCTTAAAACTTTCGATATTGAAAAATGGAATGTTTTTGAGGATAGCAAAATCTATTATAGAGTAAGTATTGCAATTGTAAGGAAAGTGAGTGGGTGAGTCGGGAACAGCTATTTGGAAGTTATTAGTGTTGCACACAGCATGAATAATTTTACCTGATCTGTTTGCCCTGCCTCTGTTCCAAGTCGGATGTTTTATATTAAAGTCACCAATTAAAGTTCCGGAGGGGTTGTCTGAGAGGATATTGATTAAATCATTATGGTTGATGAGATTACTGGGGGTATGGTAAATAGTAGAAACTGTGGAGTATTGGTTGTCTTAGGTATTGATATGAAGTAGTATTTTTATTATGACCATATGATGATGAATTCTGTTTTTAATTAATATTGCAGAGCCTTCGTTTCAATGGGTTGATCTGTCAGAACGATATATATTATAATTTGGAATTTTAAAATTTTCAGAGGGTTTGAGGTGAATTTCCTGGACTCCAAAGATGTCTGGGTTGTAATCATCTATGAAATTTTGGAGTTCTCCTATTTTCAATTTAATGCCATTTACATCCCAGGTTGCAATCAGGAGGGGTGGGGGTAATTTATTTGGCATATTAAATTTTAGAACCATATGGATATCATACTACAAATGACTTGGAATGATTTTTCAATTTCTGAGCATAAATCAAGTTTATTATCAGCGAATATTTTTCCCGTTGATTTAAATTGTTGGTAAGTATCTATTATTTTATCAAACTTGAAATTTTTGAAAAAAAAAATTCAATTTCATTAACGAAAGAAAAACTTGAAGGTTTGCTGCCATTCGTGGGTGTGGAGTTTTGGTCGCTTTGGCTATTGTTGTTTTTGGAATTTTTACGCCGTTCTTCCAGAAGTTTGTGGTTGGTGGGGGAGAGGATTTGAAATTCATAGGAGTTTTGGGGTAACCAGATAAATTTGTAATGTGATCACCGCAGTTACAGTATTTGGGGGGGGAGGAGGGGTTTCAGGAGTTTTGGTGCACATATGAGTTGGATGATTGTCTCCACATTTCACATACTTAAATTCCTTAGTGCAGAATTCAGAGTGGTGAAAATAACTTTGACAACGATAGCATTCATTGCGTGTTCTCTTACGGAGACGTTCAATTTTAACTGAAAGATATCCAATATTATTAATTTCAATTTTTTTTTTTTTGTTGCTTTCTGTTTTTGGAAGTGTAACTAAAAATAGGGGGAGAGGTTAGTTATTTTTTTGGATTTTAAGTTATAGCATTCATTGACTATGAGATTATATGTAGCTAATTCCTGAATTATTTCAGTGTGTGAATAATTAATTGGAAGGCCTTTAATTATACATTTAAGGATTCTCTCGCTAGGAAATTGAATTGTGTGAGCTTCTAAATTCCTCTCTTGTACATGATTTTGGATTGTTCTGAATGCTTCAACTGTAGGGGGAATTTTTTTTTTAACTATTCCTTTTGAAGTCACCTTTGAGCTCGCATTTTGTCAATTTCATCATATTTTCAAGAGTTGCTTTTGTGTCGTCAATATTAGTTAAGATGATTGGGGGAGGGTTTTTTTATTCTTCCTCTTTCAATACGTCAGGGAATTCTAAGTCGTGTTCATCAAAATTATTACTTTTTATTGTTAGTTTTTTTTACTACTAACTGCTTGAGAATTGATATCGTCCATATCAGAGATGAAATCATCATTACTCTCGATGTCTGAATCATCACCAGAGAGTTCAGAATATTTGTTGTTCAATGGAAGGTTAATTTCCGGTTTTTATAATTTTTTTTTTTTGAATTCGTTTCTATAATTCTTTCGGGAGAGTTTAACTTTCTTTTACTTTTCACTTCGTAAAATTCATTGTCTTTACTTACAGTAATGATGATGAGTGTAGATTTTAACTTTTCAGAGCATTTTGAAGTGGTTTCAGAAGCTAGATTTTTAAGTAGAGTTTCAAATTTGTCATTAGCTTCCTGTTGTGATTTTTCCATCTGTTTTATTTTGAGTTATAGGTTGGAGACAGTATTATTTAGAATTTGATTTTTGTTTTTAAGATGAGATTCATAATATATCAGCTTGAGTTGGGTTTTCTATTTCGTTTGATAATATTTTAAAAATTTCGAAAACACTAGGTGGGCAGTCCGAACATGAACCATTTTCAACAGAACCAATAAATTTTTTTAAGAAGGGGAGAATTTGATGAAGAGTGTCTAAGTTGTGATTAGAGAAAAAATCTTAACAGGCTTCAGGAGTAATTATCGAATCACCGAAAATGGCAATTACTTTCTCTGATTTCAGCAGTCCAGCAACAGTCGATTTTAGATCCAGGTATCTGATAGGTACCAGGTACCTTTAGCCATGGTAATCCACAGGACTGAATCCAGTACAGCGAATTTTTATGAATTAAAAAATAGTCCTAAAGAATCCACAAGGGTTTCAATGGCGCATAGCGCCCACAATCACGCTAACCCACCAAAGGTGGTTAGCATATGAAAGTCCAAGAAAAAAAAACAGCCCAATTTGTTGCAGGGGAAGTCACAAGATGCAAGAAAAACTTGCATGGAAAAGTCCTAATGAGAATCGGTGTGAACAGATCGTAGTTGGCACCCAATACGTGTAAATTGGCCGGGCGGGTTGTCGTCAGTCTTTGGCGGTCGAAAGGGTCAGAATTACCGTTCGAAGGTGAAGTTCCAGATAAGAGCAACGGGAACGACTTCACTTCGTGGAGTCAGGGGGAAGAGTTGTCAATATTAACAATAGATCATTACAAGACATTTTAAATTGTAATCCTGATTCCCCAATATTCAAAGACATGAAATATCCTTCTCAATATCTAATTTTAATTCTTTCTACAATCTCCTGACATGATACACTGCTACCTCAATGGCTGGGAGAATAAGTTCGAATGTACCCTCTTCTGATTAGCCGCCCAATTGATGTGATATTACCCTTAACTTAATTTTCTCTTATTAAACTTTTTTAACAAAATGTACTTATTTTTTTATCAATTATCTTTTTCCCTTGAAAACTGTGATGCAAATTTCTCCATTAATACTATAAATTATGCAGTTTTAAGTAAGTAAAGTCGAAGCAATGTTCAAAAATGTGCCAGATTCAGAGATTAAAAGCTGCAAAGCTTATGTGCTCCTTAAAATCCATCAACCATGTTTACCACACCATGCTTTGCATCTCAATTTGAAAAAAAAAAAAAAAACCTATATGGCTCATAAAATTTTAGCAGTCTAAAGCCAGCATTTTCTAACCCTATTTATGTTAATTTTTATCAAAATTATTTCGATTTATTAATATAAAAGTAGACTAATTTTTTTAAATATAAATAGTTTAATTTCAAAGTTTATCCTAATTTACGCATGTGTTCGCATTATTTATGTCGGAATTATTTTGTCAAGTATTTTTGAGAGAATTTCGTATATCGTCTATATTATATATTTTAAGCTTCTCGTCCGGTCTTCACATTTTCAATTTACTAATTAATTTATTTAATTCTCTTAAATATTTAGAAATCAAGGTTTTAAGTTAGGAAAAATTATAATCTTATAAAATCCAAATGAATTTTCTCAAGATCCGACTTTTTTGCCTTATTTTTTCACCTATTTCAGTTTTGAAATGAAAGTGCATGACTAAAACTATCTTCACTTCCAATTGCATCAAAATTCCATGCAATTTTTCCTCCGATATTTGTATTATTACTTTAGAATCTATTTTTAAGTCAAAGACTTTCTTCTTTAAGGATCAAACGCTCTTTCTTACCTTTTATTCTTATAATTAGATTTATAGTTCTATGATATTTATTTTTATGGCGTAAATATACTTTTTCTGATGAGAATCTATAAAATACGCATAATTAATAAGTAATCATAATCATAACTTTCACAACTTCTATTATCTCCATTGCTTAACACCCGCCTGTAGAGGGCGTCTTGTAAGAGGTGAGTGTCAGATATCACTCCCACGACCCCCTCAAAGTCAGTGTAAGCGAGCTAGTTGACACTCGATAGCAAGGATCGCAAGGTGATTTGAGGCGCTGAAAGTGATCTGCGCTAAGGTAATGCGGAAGGATTTAAAAGAATAAAAGGAACCGCTGTTATTAGTGAATAAGTTGTAAGTATATTCTTTCTGAGCATGAAAGGTAAAAGTTAATTGAAAGAAAGCTAAATTAAGTAATACTAAAGTTAAGATAAGTAGATGACATTCAGAAGTGGAATGCAAAAAAAAGTTTATTACTAAGAAAAGTAAAAGTATTTTCTACATATCATAAAAAATAAAATTGTCTGTACACAATCATGCAACCTTATCTCCATCTTTGAGGATATTCTCTGATAAATTGAATATGTTCTGACAAATTTTAAGAAATGTTCGTTTTTTCATGCATACGATTTTCGAATTTTAATTTTGTTTTATTCATATGAATAGCTATTAAGTTCTCATCAAAAATAGAGTACTCCCTCAGTAATCCAGCCCTTCACCTTTCCGATCCTGACATTAATCGGCGTTTTTACTCAGACAGACAAGTATCACTCATTTTATTTCATGTCTTCTACTTCAATGGAATAATATAGGCAATCTATGCAAAACAGCACATTTTTATACAGTTTCAGCTATTTGTTGATTTTGACACTATATTAGCGTATACTGTTTAAAATTTTATAAACAATACATAACTTTTGATGCAGAAATACGTTAGTTTTAGTGATTCTCCAGTAGTCTGGTGTTTTCGGTGATCCGATGATGCTCTATTCTAGTATATCGAAAGAATACTGTAATTCTGCCATTCAAATTTTGGCCTGGCAATCAATTTTTTTTAACTTAAGGTATCCGCCTATCTTTGAAGAGGATTTTTTTAAATAATTCAAAAAAATAACTTTTTATATGCATTATACTATAAGATATGGCTAAAAACTTAAAATGCAATATAAAATTTGCATAAATTAATAATTGTTTTAATATTTCAGCTCAAAAAATACATAAAAATAGCAGTAAAATGGCACTTGTGCAAAACACTAAAACTGAAATTTAAATAGAGATATTTCAATTCTGTAAATTTTATTATGATGAATTGAATCTAATTTAGAATTTGTGCCTCTCACAATTATAACCCTGGAAATTATATATTTATAGGAAGTCGTACTTTAGCATACAGAAAAACCGTACAAATTTGTGATAAGTTATGACTTTTATCATCAATGAAATAAAAAAGTAACCGCATTATAACAATAGGAGAGGTTCAAGTCCTGTATTCACTTTCATAGAGTATTCCATGAAAGTTTCATAACATTATATACATAACTTTTTTCAATACGATGTTTTGCGCTGAAGCAAAACATGAAAATCTTGATTTTTAGAAAAAGCTGAAAATACATTTCAACCCTGAAACTTACCTAATTAAATAAACATTTAATATTACAAGGCCCCTGCTTTGTAAAGTTCACTATCTGTATTATTAAAATAAGTTATCTTTTTCTTCCTGATGGCCCTTAAAACTTTCCTACGCTTACATTTAACAAGTGTTGTATAATGCTTCAATTCCCTGATTCGATTGTAATCCAACTTTTTGTATCCCTTTACAATGAAGTAGCCTGGATTTTCAATGTCCAGCTTATTTAAGACTTTTAAGCAGCCTTGATGTTCTTCGTTAAATTGTATGATTGCCATCATAGGCACCCAATTTCACAGTTTTCAAACAAACAAAAACTTCCTTTAGTATTCTTTATCATATTACACCATTAAAATATTCATTTGCATTTTGGGTCTTAGGAAATTCATCTTGCAAATTGGAAGATATTTTGGTGGTGATATTACGTAAAGTACCAATGAAAAAACAAACATTAAAGTTCTATTTCCGGTAGCAGAATGCTATTTCCAGTTCAAAAATTTGACACAGATTATTATTAAAATGCTTATAACTCAAGTTCTATGTAAGATAGAAACACAATTGAAACTGTTCTAGAAAGGTAAGAAATCTGGCTTTAATAATAGACTATAAATAAAAAAAATCGACTTTTAAACCGAAAATATGCTTGAATTTTTGAAAAAAGAAGGAGTTACCCACAGAGACGTCTTAAGACTTCTTGAGGCCCTGGGCCCTTATGAAAAAATAGGCCCACCTGCTACCTTTTAGTCTAATTTGGTGCATAGAGATGTACAGTTTAATAAAAGCAATCTATGGTAAAATGAGGTTTTATGTGAATATTAATTTTTCTTCATTTTAAATTCGCAAAATCATTAATTAGGTCTTCAAAATCAATTGTTAATAATATTCATTTTTAGTATTCATAAAGCTTAGATTATTCAAACGGGATTGAGTCATACGAGTTCTCAATTCATGTTTGACCAGTTTGAGTTTTGAAAATGAACGCTCACCACCCGCGTTAGTTATCATCACTGATATATTCCAATATTGGGAAACACTGCGAATTGTCTTTTATTACACTTGCATGTATAGAGTGTGTTTGGAGAGTGTAAGTGAACTGTATGTTGGAAATGATAACAATTACTTGTTGTAATTGTTTATTATGATAAGTGAGTGAGGCTTGTTGCCTCGGACCTTGTTGGCCTCTAGCTCATACAAAAAGTAACATCGAAAAACAATTTGCTTCCTTCACTGGCACATGCCAGGATTGTTACAATATGAAATGGGAGCCAAGTGCTCTCGGCGGGAGTACGCCATCGCCAAGTGACGAGAGTGCCTGAACAGAGCGTGTTGATCCCAATTCTAGTCCCCTCATCCAACAACTGTTCTTCATCTGTAGTTCCTCTCCATTAATGTCTTTATCGAAAAATTTTGATATTTTCTCATATGCTATTTTAATTTCTGTCTCATCCAAATTAGAAATATTTTCAAAAAATCCAAACATTTCAAAAAACTCCTCATATATATTTTTTTTTATTTCGCGTTTGTAGTATATTGCAAATCAGAGAGTCGGTTATTGGTAAAAAGATTTTTATTTTAAATTTCTGGCTATGGCTATTTTCATTTCTATTTTCTTCAAGGTTACCCTGACACTGCGTTGTCTTCCACGCTTGTGATCACTTTTATACTTCCTTGGCTTTTGACTCATAATAGTCAAAAGAGTATCTTTTGGTTTTTATATATATCATTAACAATTTTAATAACTTTACATTTTTCAACAAATCTATATTTTTACTCTGGAGGAATAGATTTACTTTGTGAATACGTGCTGAAATGTCATTCTAAAGGATAGTTAAAAAAGTAATTCCTTATTCATTCATCTTAATTTTTAGTTTTTTAGCTGAAAGTCGAGTATCCGCTGCCTGTAATTCATCATTAATTAAGCAAATCAGGCTCATAAAAATATTAAAACATTTAAAAATACTTGAAAACTTTTTTTAAAAACTTGAAAACAAGAGAAACAATTTTTTTTCGTTCTTTCGAATGCATTTTATTCAATGCAATACCCTAGATGGTAATAGAAAAGTACGAAACTCCATAGGATTAACATTACACTCGGTATTTCTTCGTGTCGTGTCGACTGGAGCCTTAAAGATTTTATATCAAAACTAACTGGTATGCTCATTTCCTGCATGAGTGAAGTTTTAAAATAAAATGTTCAGTTATTAAAAATAAATGACCAGTTATAGCTTAGAATCATATTTTAAACCGGTACAAGATGATATAAAGAAAGATTAGGAATAATTAAGTTAAAGATGGCGCCGCCCCTTATTATATTACTTATATCCTAAAAATAACTAAGAGATTTCTTTTTTAAATAACACGCGCGTTTGGGGGACGAGTTATTCGAAAAAGAATTGTTATTTTGCTACTAAAAATAAATAAATACATACATTGTTCTAAAAATCACTATGCCATAATTCATGTAATATGCATATGTAGCATTTCGCTTTTTTTTTTTTTTTTCTTTGTTCTGTTCAAGGAAAAAAAAGGAGAAAACTCTTTAACTAGTTTGTAAATTAAAAAGAATGTATTAAAATTAAAGTATATGTACTAAATTTTAATTTTCTGCCTGAAAATCTGATTAAACATACATTCAAATAGAACATTTCTTGTGAGGGGTATTATACACTAAAAGTCTTTTATTTTGTACTGTGTTTAACGAGAATTTCTCCATTTTGGATGTTTACTCTTAAAACATAAAATTATAGTACAGGCATTTATTTATCTAATTATCAAATCGTACCCTAAGATTCCTGTTATATGATTGTTTTTCTACATTTATACAACATAACAAAAATCTGTAGTAATGTAATATATACATTTTATAAATGTTCTTTTTTTATTTAGGTTTCAATAGTAATAAAAAGGACAGTCATTTGAATTTTTAAACTAGTAAAATCCCGCTTTCCCTATTAGAAGCAAATAAAAATATTTCTCTGAATTACAATACACATCGGAAACTCTTTTGGAAGAACATAGTGCATTTAAAATGAAGGGAGCGCGCACTTATGCATATTAATCAATATAAAAATATTCTAAAGATTTCATTGATATATTTATGTATAATTTTATAAACAGTTAAGAGATTATTTCATGTTGTTCAGAGGGAGAGAGAGAAAATTTACAAAAAAGAGCAGAATTTTTTAAAACTGGATATTATTTTTATAACTCTCTCTCTATAAAAAAGCAAATACAATTGTAAATTATTTTATTTTTTTAATGCAATATAAATATTTGTTTATTATCTTAAATCTCAAGGAAATACAATTCTTTGAGATTTAAAAACTAATAAATAATATCCTAAAAATAAAAAAATATAATTACCTTTTGCTGTTTCAAACAAATTAAATTTATAAAGGAAGGAATTGCCGATTTAGAACTACAGGCCACTCGTTTCTTCGATAAAGTGTGATTTCCTTCAGGGTCATTTCAACCCTCTTTTTTTATTACCCCTGACGCCTGTCATAAAATGGGGAATATGTTTTTGTCACTTCTCTCTCTCTCTCTCTCTCTCTGTGTGTGTGTGGGGGGGGGGGCGTAAGTGCATCTCTTGTCCATTCATAAGCGATTCTTGACTTATGCGTGCAAATAAATAAAAGATCGCTGAAAGGAGTGTCTGTGACTGTCCTTCCCACAGCAGAATTTTTATCAATAGATTGGATATATCTCACTTTAGAAATAAAACTAATATTTTCCCTGATTCTCAGCAAACATTATAAATAGAAATATTTAATATAGAAGTAACTGTCTCAACCAGTCATGTCCGTGAATAACATTTGACGTTTGAAATTATTCTGATCATGCTCCCCTTAAGCCCCCCCCCCCCCCCCCCCCCCCCCCCCCTGAAAGGCGAGGCCCTGGTCCAGTTGGCCCATGCCTAAAGACGTCCCTGGTTACCCATAAAATTTAAGTACGTTTAATTTCAAGGAACAATTATGATTAATAGAATACATAGTCTATTTAGTAGAAATAAAATTTAAGTATACAGTTAGTTTAGCTTTGACATGATAAAATAATATTCAAATTTTCTTTTACAACATGTATATTAATTAAATGTATTTATGTAAGCTGTTAAATAATAATCATCATATTGATTGCTTTTATAAATTAAACTTGAATATCTTCGAAAATAATATATGACAACATTTTAGAGTGCTATCTCTGATAAATGCCTGGCAATTCTCCTCATTCTTTTACATTTTTATTCACTATAATTTTTCCTCTATGATTTATTTCCTGTTATTTTTTACTATTATTATTTTTCCTTATAAAAATAAATAAAGTTTACATCTTTAATCTTAAGCGCTTTTAATACTAGGAGAAAAGAAACTTTGGATTCATACGCGCACATTCCCTTCCAAAAAGAGAGAGTGAGAGAGTCATAACTCAAGTTCCCCCATTACCCCAATTGACCTTTGTACATCGAGGCAGGCTGGTTTATCGCTCAAGTAAGATACACCAGCCAACACAACATGCCAAATATCTTGGAATACTCAGCGTCATCTATGGGGGTTATTTAGGATTTTTTCATTCACCGATAACGCTCTTAAAGGTAGGCGGATACCTTAATCGTAATATTACTCTTGAATCTCGCATTGATTCTTTTTTTAATAACTTCTATTTTTTTTTTCAAATGTAGAGTTACTTTTTAATTTATAAAACTTTTTCTCAAAATTATTAACAGCTTTAGTTCTTATTTCAGTATTCAAATCTCAACACATTTCTTTATCAAATCTTTTTGTTCAAATATTAAAATTCGATATACTTTTGTAATTTGTAATCCTACTTCGAAGTACTGTTTCAAACTTCTGCAACATTTTTTTTTTTTTTTTTCATATAACAAAGTTAACAATTTGTCTCGTTAAATGCGTCAAATATTTTCTTTTTTTTTCCGGTTTTAAAAGTAAATCAGATTGATAATGATGAAACTTAAATGTTAAATTATTTCAAATGTACATTACCAGTATCTGAATTATATTAAGTATTCTCTTAAATAAACCTTCGGATATTTTTATAAATTAAAACTTCTTTTGTGATATTTATGTTGACTCATAATTCAACCTTATAAATTATAAGCAACTTAGTATATTAGAGGGTCAGATTCTAAGGACCAATCTGCCATCGTGCTTTAATTTCATCCGCCTCTTCACACTATAGTACTTTCACTGTTTTGTAAGCCAGTGTATTTTGAATTTAAAAAATTTCGTAAATTATTTAATGTTAAAAAAAAGATTAAGAAAATTTGTATGGGAACAGAAGATTTGTACGCTTAACAAATCGGAGATAAGTTTAATTCAAAAGTAAAATTCCGAGTATAAAGCAAAAGAGAGAGAGAGAATGCTGACTATACAGACTTAATATTCTAGTAAAAGATATCTATTCTTCCAAATAGTTAAATCGTATCAGAGAAATATTAGCTGTTTGGTACCGATGAGGTTGCTAAAAAGTTTTGTGAAAATTCTCTTAGGGTGAATTTCGGGAAAGACACACTCGATGAGATATTTAATAAAAAACAATTTCACCAATGCTCTTCTAAAGATTGTCTTTATGATCAGACCAAAATGTCTCTCAGGAATCAAAATTAAGGTAACATGGTTATGGTTTGAAAAATTTCGGGCGTGAAGACGATCCCAAAAGATTACTGAAGTTAATTCAATGACAGTTACAAGTGTAATTTGTAGAATGAAATTAAAGGTTTTGATTAACTCTTAGAATAACTTTGATAAAATTGGAGGCGAGGGCATTTTAATTCAGACTGAAGAGTCAAACTTTAGGCTTAGAAAATATCATAGAAGCCATAAAATGAAGAGTTTGTAGATCTTTGATTTTGTGGAGTAAGTACATTTGGAGGTACTTGGTTTCAGTTGAAGAAATAAGGAGACACTGTAACAGTTGTTAAAGAAACATGTAATTAGAAATAATCCATCAGTTCTGATTGCTAGGGATATCAATTTAACGAAAATTTGGACGCTCATTATAATATTAACTATTCTAAACGCCTTACAATTCCTGTAGATGAAACTCATACTAACACTATTTGAGGAAATTGGGGAAACAAAGAATTCAACTTACTTGTTTTATTATTTAGCTCGACTGCTTTTTGGGTTGAGAGTGGGACAGGATATTTTTGCAAAAAATATCAGCACTCCATTATGATCTCAAAATGTTAATATTTAATACAGTTATTTCACTAAATAAAATATTAAATTAAAAATCTACTTCCCTTACTTTATTACTCTAAAATTCGTGAATTCTTTTTGGCATATAAACAATGGTAAGTAACTTTTAATTAATTTTACTTTCGAGAAATTTCTTTTGCTCGTTGCAACTGTAACTGAAATTGTAAAATATATTCTTCAGGATAAAAAAAAAGTTGGAAATTGATTTAATTAAATTATTTTCTCCAATAAATTCCAAATTTTTTTTAAATGATGAGTAATATCATTAATGTATATCATTAATGATTTTGTTCATCATTAACATCCCTGAATATTGAATCGTCATTACAAACTTACAAAGAATTATCAAAATCTACATGGGTGGCATGGGGAGGCGGCAGGAAGCTGCGGAGCTGGCTAATCCTGTCTGCAGCATCAGGACATGATCATTAGATTAGATATCTATATTGTCATTGGTACTACATAGGTACTTACGTAGAACTTCAAAGCAATTGGACAAGAGGAAGAGATTCAAAATAGAGTTGTTAGATTTGAGCTAAATAAATGTACTTACATTCATGTGAAGTTATATGAAAGCTTGTCAAATATTTTATTCAAAGTAGGAAAATAAATTTCACTTTTTGAATTTCGAAACGGGCAAGGTCGGCTGTGATTCGCTGTTGCTCAGCAACAAATGCAATTAGTGTGTCCTTTTTCTTATTTTTGAATTATTATCCTTGAGCAACTGATAGATGCGACTTTAAGCAGGTAATATTTGATTTCTTCAACTTCTTTGTTAATTAGAAGAACAGTGAAAAGTTGATGTTATATGTTGTATACTCTGATAAAGTTTCACGTGTGCCTAAATTTGTTACTTATTGTAAAGTCAGGTTATTTGTTTTATATGTTTCGCAGAATATATAGGAGTGTTTTGGTAATATTTCATTTTTAAACTTTTCAATGGCTTTGCGGTCTCATCCTCAAGAATGTTGTTTATCCCTTTTAATGTATTAAACTATAAGTAATTTAATTTTACGCGCCCATAATCTTTTCGTAATATTATTAATACTTATTTATATAGGAGGGCGGAAAATTTAGGGTTCGCACCGGGTGACAAAAATCCAATCAACGCCACTGAATCAAGTGACACCTGTTTCTGATTGGATTGCAAAACAGAAAGCAATATCATTTTCCTTTAGTAGATATTTTCCCCAATGGGATAAATGCTTTTACAAACGTTCATGCAAATGTTTATAAACCTTGTATGGCTTAGTTTACGATTAGTAGTATACTACGGTAGCTTAGGTTAGAGATCTCTTCTCGTATAAATAACTTTTAATAATTATTGTAGCATAATTTTCTATGGATTGATGGTTAAAAATGAGTCATTTAGTCGAGTCTTACAAAATGCTGGACAAGCAGTCAATTGTTCATTCTTCAACTTCAGCACTTGATTTCGAAACAACACAGGGTGATGATACTGATAGCTGTAGTGAGTTATCATCTCATCTGAATAAAAATAAAGAAACAGTTGGTGAACATGATGAGAAAAAAAAGGAAAAATCAGGAATATGACAGCAACTATTTACAAATGGGTTTTTATTTTACTGGAGAAGAGTCAGAACCTAAGCCATTTTGTGTAATATACATCCAACTTCTTGCTAACAGCAGTTTAAAAATATCTCTTCTTTGTAGAAACACAAATGATACATAATTCCCATGATCATGAAACAAAGGAATTTTAATTTGAAATGGACTTCTCCTCTTTAATTTGGAATGGACACTCTTGGACATTTTAGTTTTATACAGGGACCTCTTGGACACTTTTATTTGTTTTACTTTAAACATGCAAAACACGTGAAGAGTCACAACATATTTAATGTTCCAAAGTGTGAATCGTCTTTTCAGGAGGAAAGGGCGCTTTCTTTCTCTTTGTGGCCATTTTCCATCCCTTCTGGCGTTATATTTTAATAAGAAGTTTGCCAAAAGAATTTGGCACATTCACAAAACATTCACATATCAACGAGCATGTCACATTCGCGAGTCACACGCAAAACACTTGCACTTTCAAAGTTATGTACACGAATTAAACTTTTACGATTGGAACACCACTGTCATTTTGCTTCAGGTAAGAAATGTTGACTAAATCCTGTTGTTTCAATAAACTAATTTGAGCGCACCAAATGATAGTCTTCATTTGGGCCATTGTTCTTAATCTTAATTCTTGCCTATGATAGGAGCCTCTTTTCTCCATTATACGATCGTATCATTTGACCTAGTTCCTAGTTAATTAAATTATAAATAGAGTTAATCCCGTAATTCATAAGTTTCAAATTAATTTAATAAATCCAGACAAGAGGGTTCCGTTTCGATAATATTCCTTTTCTTCTCATAATATTCACCAACTGTTTCTTTATATTTATTCAGGTGAGATAATAACTCACTACAGCTATCAGCATCATCACCCTATGTTGTTTCGAAATCAAGTGCTGAAGTTGAAGAATGAACAATTGACTGCTTGTCCAGCATTTTGTGAGACTCAACTAAGTGACCCATTTTTAACCATCGATCCATAGAAAATTATGGTATAATAATTATTAAAAGTTATTTATACGAGAAGAAATCTTCTCTAACCAAAGCTACCGTAGTATACTATTAATCGCAAACTAAGTCATACAAGGTTTATAAGCATTTGTATGAACGTTTGTAAATGCGCTTATCCCACTGGGGAAAATGTCTACTAAAGGAAAATGATATTGCTTTCTGTTTTGCAATCCAATCAGAAACAGGTGTCGCTTGATTCAGTGGCGTTGCTTGGATTTTTGCCTCCCGGTGCGAACCCTACATTTTCCGCCCTCCTATATAAATGAAAATTAATAATATAACGAATGGACTGTGTGCGCGTAAATTTAAATTACTTATAGTTTAATACATTAAAACGAATAAACAACATTCTAATTGGGTAAAATCACAAAGTCGTTGGAAAGTTTAAAAGTAAAAATAAAGTCTTACCTTAATACTCCTATATATTCGACGAATCGTATAAAACAAATAAACTTGACTTCCCAATAACAAATAAATAATAACTAGGAAACTTTATCAGAGTATAAATTGAACAACATCAACGCTGCTCCGCTCTTCTAAATAACAAAAGAAGTTGAAGAAATTAAATATCACCTGTTCATCGTCACTTCTATGAATTGTTCAAGGCCAATAATTCAAAAATCAAAACGGACACACTATTCGCATTTGTTGCGTGGCATCAACGGATCGCGACCGGCTGCGTCTGTTTCGAAATTCAAAAAGTGAAATTTATTTTCTCATTTTGAATAAAATATTTGACAAGCTTTTATTTAACTTCACTAAATATAAGTATATTTATTCAGGTCAAACCTTTCAACTCTATATTTTAAACCACTTTCACTAATCCTAATGCCTTGAAATTCTGCACGAGTATCTATGTTGTTCTGATGACAATACAGCTATCCGATCTAATGACCATGGCCTGATGCTGCAGACAAGATTAGCCAGCAAGGCTTCCTTTCTTCCATCCCACACATCTGTGCTGCCCAAGCCATGACCTCCTCTTTCCCCTTACACTACGCCACTGATTCCTGATAAGCTACAGAGCGAGAGAGAGAAAGAGAAGAAATATACAACATTTGTGTGTTTCCTATGACAAAACAATGCTTTAATATTATCAGAACATAATTATCTATTAACAAATAACTTCTAATTAAAATTTGAATCCATATGAGAGAGTCCTATATCCTGCAGTGAAATCGAAATAACTCAAAGAGAGACATAAACATTGAAAATGAGTATAAATGCTTTTCTCATTACTGCAGATATTGATTCGTTGTCAGATGATTATCTTTTCCTTTCCTAATAACGTTAAAAACGTACGTATTTTGACTGATTGCTTAGTTCCGTCTCATTTAGAAACAACAAGAGGGCTTTTGCCGACGGACCTCGTAGTTTCGAACCTTTGTCAAATGACGAGAACGACACCTGAGTGCCACCATTCTCTCCAAATTTCCAAGCTACACCAACGGGAGGACTTGGGACCTCGACATATTTAACGTGAATCAGCCCCGCTGCATATCGGGTCTTTAATGGCATCAGAACTTGAAAGCACGACTCGATGAAACAACGGAAACAAATCATGACCGTGGAATTCGTATGAGTTCGCGGCCATGACCAATACCGCTATACATACGTTTGCTCGTTATGAAATTTATTCCGTTTTCTAATTTCGATTAAATTGAAAATATTTAACTGATATGTACAATTGTCGTAAAAATTAGCTATATTTTGTGTTCAGCGTTACTTAAAGCAATTTTTTGTGGAAACAAATTTGAATTGGTTTCTTAGAAAATAATTTCGTTATTTTTACAATTATCCCTCGTCTATATTGATCTCTTCATCTCACAGCAATTGGAATAAAAATTCTTTCTGATGTTTTTCCACGACACACGCATGAAAGATTGATAAACAATATAGTTTAGTTTAGTTTTTATTAACATCGCACTAGAAGCAACACGAGGGCTATTGGTGACGGACCTCGTAATTTTGAACCACGGTCAAGTGACGAGGACGACACCTGAGCTGGCACCCCCCTCTCCTAACATCCCCACCACGCCAACGGGAGGACTTTGGGCCCCGAACAGATTTAACGTGCATCAGCCCCGGCAACACGGCGGGTCTTTGGCGGCCAAGGATCGAACCCGCGACTGAACGAAAACCGCCGGTCGCTAGTCCACGACCTTGACCACAAGGCTACCGCGGCCCGATAAACAATATACATACATTAGAGATCCGAAAATAAAATTTAATTATTTATAATAATAATTTAAGAAAAGAAAACTTTTACTGGTGTACTAGACATTGAAGATAGTTTTATTGAAAATCTAGGGATAAAAACCAAAATCGTAATTGCGTGATATAAGAAAAAAAAAAATTTTTATCACCTTAATAATATATTTAAATTCTTATATAATAAATTATTTCTAAACACACTACAATCTGTAGTGTAATCGCTATTCCAAAGCTACAAAAACTTTATTTATATCACTAGTTAATGTATCACAATTACAATCTACAGTAAAAGAATTTTTAAAAAATAAATGAGGCATGTTCGAGGTTAAACTTAAGAACTATACTGAACTTTGCTTTTGAAAATGCAAGTTGAAAGTTTTGAGATAATTGTTGATACTGTGTAACAGATGTATAGAAATTTTTTAATTCTTAGTGAATAAATTGTCGGGAAAATAGCAAGCAGAATTTCTTATTAAAATATAACTAGACAAAAGTTCCGTAAAAAAAAAGTCCTATTAAAACGTCTGATTTAAATGAAGTGGAACGATAAAAACTGCAATCATAATCTCCAGGATTATCTTTTTTTTGTGTGTGTGTTTTTAAATATAACAATATGTAGCATTGAAGCAATGAGATTAATGGAATTAAATAATTCCTAATTTCGCATAGAAATTAATAAAAAAAAATATTTAGCAAAAATAACTAGATTCTTGTGGGGGGGAGGGACAAAAATAATTAATTTTTTTGGAAAAATTAATTTTATACTCATTATTTATCATTCAATAAAACCCAATCGTTTCATATGAGATACTTTTTTCTCTTTTATTTCATTTTTCTTCTTTTCGATTGATCTTCTCTCCCCTTTTTTTCTTTAAAAAACCATATTGAAACTAGAAAAGCACTTTCGAAATTTAAACATCAAATAAAACTTTTATTCTCTTAATATGACAACTTTTTGAAGAAATACTATCTTTCCACTTTGAATGTACTGAAAACAAGCTTCTAAAAACTCTTTTGAGACGATTAGATTGTATTAAATGCATCAATTTAAAACGAAAACCTTTTCACGGAAACAAAAATTTTCAAGATGAATTCTGAGTGTAATGTATTTAAAAAATTCTCTTGAAAAAAAATCAGTTATACAGCATACATATCTGTTATTTCATAAAAATATGACTTATTACACAAATTAGTCTACCTTAAGCTCTAAAAATTCGAAAAATTGACGAAGCAATTAAAAAACGATAACAAAAAAAAGTAAATTTTAATGATTTCATCTACAAAATACTTTAAAGACTCTTCAAAATAATTAATTCGTAAGCTTTTTTTTTTTTTCTTAGCGATTCTATTTCAAAAGCCTCCAAAACACTTTAAGAAAATATCATATACGTGCTATGGAAAAACTCGAGAACATACTAGGGAACTTCCGAAACTTATTTGAAGAAAATCGTCTTACATAATCTAATGGAAAGGCAAAAGATGTCAGTGTTGGTCAAACAAGTCACCTTTGTCACATCCAAACTATTCGGAGGTGTCGATGTTTACTCAGACGCTTAGCGACCCGTCAATTGAATTACTCTGCCTCCGCGTCCCCGATTGAAAAAAGGCACAGTGAATGGAGAGTTAAATTTTATCCCTTCTTTTTTAACTTCTTTGGGTGATGGAGACACAATGGCTGAAAACCGTTCCTCAGAAGATTAGAGCATTAATCGATTCAATATCGAAATAATCGGCTTTTCATTTTGAAAAAGGGAAATGTATATTGAGAGGATTGTGAAGAAAAAAAAAAATCTCACTGGAAATAGAGTAGGCTTTAAAAATATACAAATTTTGGATCTAAATGATATAAATTCGTCATTATTAAATAAATTTAATTTACCTTTTACTGATTTTTGCGTTAAACAAAGGAACTTGAATCTATCATATACATTAATTTAATAATTCTAACAAAAATAAGTAATATCAGTAATACAATAAAAAAAATTAAAATTAATGAATGATATATAGAGGCTATAAAAAGAGTGAGCATATATAAAAGTAATAAAACATTTAAAGCGAAATAAAATTATGCTGCAATTTGTTAATTATCTTTCATTTATATATTTATTAACTCATTTTCATTGATCTACATATATTAACTAACTTTTTGTTTTAATTGTTTGGCAAAATATAATTAATTTGGGCGTATGAAGCAATAGCTAATAGTTATAGTAAACAATTTTGGGCGTTTTGAACAAAACACTCATTTTAGCAATATGAACTTTATCAAGAGAGATTTAAACTACTAGAAAAATGTGAATATATTTAATATAATTTTAATCGGCAAAAAAATTATGTTAATAAGATTATTTAAGTTTAAAAAACTATGTAAATAAAAGTTTCAAAGATAGAGAGAGATTTCATTCGATTCACTTTTGCTCGCGCTGCGCGGGTGTGTCGTCTGCAAGTATGTTAATTTTGTTTCCGTATACATGTTCTTGTATGGATAATATCCTCAGCATAAATAAAAAACGATTAATTTGAAAAAGGCTTGAACTCCATCCTCACTCTGCTCTAACGGCTACGACTGCAATATTTTCAAAATTGTAAATATGTAAGTATATATATATATATATTGCGTTCAGCTTTCAAATTTTGATAAACTACTAATCTTACGAATACAAATCTTATCTATTTGTGAATAATTTACTTCTTATATTATATATTCTTAAAAAAAAAGTTATGATTTAAAGAATAAGTGATACACACGCACACATCTTTTGGAACATTATCAAATTTCTACATAATTATGCACTATTCAGAAAAATTATTAAATTACTATTAATTAACAAACATTCATTAGATATACCAATTTTCTAAGACGCTCAATACATAGAGTTGTGAAAAAATTAATACCTAGCATTTCAAACACGCTTAAAGGACCAACTGATTAGAGAAACGGCGATCAAGACGGAAACTAGAAAACGTTTTCGCAGCTGACGTGACTATTTCTCTTCACTGTGTCGCAAAATACAAATTTCTTAGTGTAGAACAGAAGTTAGGATACAGATGGAATCTCTGATGCATATTTCTATTCAAGAGACTTCAAATTTCTAGAAATAATTAAGCAAAATCTTAATTCTTGAGATTGGTTATTATACTGTACTATTTGAAGTAATCGTTCTTCCTATGGTGAATTTTTAAAATAAAACAGTTGTTAAAGCCCGCCTGTTAAGGGCATGGCGGCTATAAAAAATAGAAGAGAGACAATGACGTAACGCAGACGACAAAGTAAAAGTGGGACGTTGTGAATGATGATATTCTCGTAAATACAAGGTTATATCAAAAAGTAAGGTGAATTTGTCCCTAATTAATTTTTTATATATATTGCAGATACCAAGGCGTTAGATGACAGACGGATTGTACAAATTTCTGAGTCAACCCGTCTGGTGCTTAGAGCAAATCATAGATGGTGCATCAACTTAATATTACACCAAGGAAGTAGTGTATCGTTGCTTTTTTTATAGGCCAACGGGAGGAAAAGAACCATATGATATTCATTGTTGTCGGAGAGAGTTTTATATCGCAGAATTAAGGGTTCATGTTGTGTAGGAGTACATGTTTGCAAAAAGGTAGAAGTACTGTGACAGACCAGCAACATTAATCAGCGACACGAACGTGGCGAGTCGTTAATGCCATGATTTGTGAAGACAGAGGTGGCCGTGATATTGCAAATGCATTGAATATTTCAGATGGTTCAGTGAACAGTATCATCCATGAACGACTGGACTTCACAAAAGTGTGTGCGAACTGGGTGCCAAAGCACCTGAGTGAAGACCAAATAAATCACCGAATAGACATTTCCCTGACCCACCTAACATGATATGTCGACAAAAGCAAAGGATTCCTTCGCGAGCTTCAGAGCGGGCGACAATTCCCCCTATGGACACCTGAATCCAAATGGTAGAGAAGGACATGGAAACAACCATCGTCACCGCAGGTCAACAAGAGTTCAGGATAACAACATCTGTCCAGAAAACAATGGTTACTGTGTTTTGGAGCCATCTGGATATTATTCGTGTTGAATTCCTGAAACAGCGGAAGCTCATTAATACATACACGTATTGTCAAGCCACAGACAGAATGAAAGCAGTCATACTTCACAATCAAAGAGGGATACTTCGAGAGGATGTATTGTTACTATAAGATAACGGATAATAATTCAGCCCACTAGACCTGTAAACATTTGAAGGCTTTCAAGAAATTCTTAACTATTTTCAGTATAGCCCCGAATTAAACCCTTCGGATTACCATCTCTTTGCCCCCCTGAAGACACAACTCCATGAGTAGCGTTTCCATACACTGAAAAAGGCACAATAGTCTACACTTACCTGGTTAGAAAATCTTGACCAAGATTTTTCTGACAAGGGTATTGATGGTTTGGTGCCACCTTGGAATAAATGTTTACACTACTATGTGGTTCTTTTGTCGAATGATAGTGTGACACAATTTGTCAAACATAATAAACATTCATACATTTATCTTTGCACATTTTTCTATAAAAAATTCCCCTTGCTTTATGATACATCTTTGTATGCATAGAAGTAATTCAACCAGATTTAATCATTAGCTGAATGGAATTGGAGATTATCTGTGGCACCCACACGACAACACAAGATTCATAAGTAAAAAAGAACATTGCCTAATGGTGAATACGAGTGTGATGTAATATGCGCCAGCTATATGCATAGCTAATCTTGCTTAAGCTATGGCTTCCTTGGAAATACGAGTCGTTATCTGGCGTCCGCAATACTGTGATGGTTGACGTCTTTTTTTCTAGGGAACCATAACTTACCCTATGATTTCGATTCCATTCACGTTCAAATTTCTTTAAAGAAATCCCGCTATCTAGTTTACGTAGACAACGTTTCAGTGATGTCCTCCACAGCAAAATTTCGACCGCCAGATAATGACTCTGCTTTCCTAGGAAACTATAGCTTGGGATAAAATGGTGAAAAAGCCCAAAATTAGAGCACTAATTGTGTAATTATAAATATTATAAACTATAACTTATCTACCACGTGAGGACTTAAGAGACGCAGTTCTATTTAACCTGAAATAACCTCCATTTCTCCACTCGAAAGTTCTTGGAAGGATGAAATCAAGATTCAGATTTGAGACTTCAATTTAACATGGTCGAACACGAAGCTTATGATCATAACTACATCGATTTCCCTGTCTTTTTATGGTTTTTTCCCCCCTTCCTTTTGCATGACTGCGATGAAAAGGAAACAGTGTTTGTTATTAAGAAATTGTGACTCATCGCAAACAACGATTTTTGAATGGAAGACCATAGCGACCCAAATGTCGAGCAACATTTGAGATTTTGTTTGAAGATTGTTTCAAGTTCATTAGAGCCAAAGTTTTGATGAACTTCTCATCTCTTACAAAGCTTTTATCATTTTTTTTTTAAATACCCAAGTTTTTTTAAATTTTTTTTTGTTGTAAATTTTGCATTTAAAAACATTTTAATAAAATTACGAACAAGTAATTTTTTCTTGCTCGTGCTTTTTACTCAGAAAATTTATTAACAAGTCTCAAAAATGTTTTCTTTTTTATTGCGCCAACAACAGTCGGCAGAAAAATATTCACTAAGTAGTTTCCAGTGCTTAAAAACTTAGCCATTTCGGTTTTCGAGTATCAAAATTACTTTTTCAGTTCCGAAATTTCCCAGGATGAATAAAAATGACCGTACACATTTAAAATATTTCTAATTCTTTTTAGAATTTCGTACAGAGAATTTAAAAATAAAGCTTTATATACATCTTACCTAAAGGAGATAATAATATTTTAAAAATAATGTAATCAAACGTCATTCTTGAAACAAGTAAAATAGAATAAAACTAAATGAGGGAGGAAAAAAGGAGGAGAATCTCCGAATGTTTGGGTTTGTGATTAAAACCATTACCAAACGCAGAGGAACAGGATTGGACAGTAGTTAAAAAGGGGAGGAGTTTGGAATCGATTTAAGATGAGGAAATAGAAAAGTATGACCATTAAAGACTGTACATTGAAAAATTTCGGTGTGAAGTATGGATGCTGCTGAAGATTTCCTCGACCTCCTCTCTGAAAATCACATGCTTCATAAAGGTTGGTAATCGTTTTGTGTGTTTTATATTGAGAAAGCTGGTGCGCATTATTTTAATCAATGTTGTTCTGTAGCAGCGATTTAGTGTTCTATGTAAATAAGATTCAGAATGGGTTATAGCTTTAAACGAATATATTTTTTAATGTTTTATAATAGAATATATTTATTTATAGATATGATGTTGCTCCATTTGTACGTGTGGAAATTTTTTCGAACTAGGTATCGAAAACAGTATCTTTTAAACGAGAACCACTGCACGCAAAAACGGGTTCTTTTTATCACATTTTTCATGATAGGTTGCAGTTGGAGCATCCCTCATATTTAATGACAGTCCAGAGCCAAGTAATGAATTTAGAGTTATTTGAGAAAACACAATCTTTAAAGCACTCCAGGCGGAGAAAAAACATCTGATGCATTGAGATTTTGAGAACTTGATCCCTAAGTCTCGTGAACAGCGCAGAGTCGATGCTTCTGGCTTTTCAGCAATGCTTTCCTCAACATGATCGGGATTAACCCGATTGTAAATCGCGAGTGAAGTCTTCCAGCTCTTGAGAATAACTTCGATAGACCCTTGTGTCATGAAACTTTTTTTTAAAAAAAGGCCAATACCATAGGTTTAGTAAGTGATCTATTTAAATGAGTGAGTGATAATATTTGAATAGCTAAGAGCCGGATGTGGCTATGCTGTGCCAAACAAGGTGAAACGGGGAACAAGAAATTTGAAAAAGATACAAATTCGTTGAAGAGAAGGAGGATCTTTGAAATATCCCGGGGGCGCGTCACTCGTCTTCACCAAGGACAGTAAACTCCACGGGAAAGAAAAAGATCATTAAGGTGCCTCGGGGTCATGATGTCCATGTCCACCCAAAGAAGGCAAGCGTGCCCTGGTATAATCCCCAGGGACAGGGTGTTCGGCTATACCCTCAGACACTTGGTACTGATTTTTTCGCCTCTTACGACATGCATGAGTACAATGGGACTATTCTTTTACACCCGGCTATGTATTAAACGCACGGGTATCTATTTAAATTAAAATGACGCACTCATAGGGAGCCTTTATTTTCATAGTAGCATTGTATAATTTTCATAAGTTGCTCAGTTATGCATTTTTCCACGATTAAAATCCAAAAACTTGATCTTCCGATTCTCATAACAAACCAAAAAAAAATTCTAGTTTCCGAAAAATAATTTACATTTTGTATTGTAAACAGACTATCGAGCTATCCTGTATTAAAATTTAATTCAATGACATAGGATTGCTTCTCAACTTCTCAATTGCTCTTCAACAAAGGCGTGTCTGTGAGTTTAAAAAAAAAAATTTCAATAAGAATATGCGAGTGATGAAAACAGTTTAAAAATGTGAATCGTTATATCAATATGAAATATTTTTTTTAAAATTCAATTAATATTAAACTCAATTACTGAAAAGTCTTTCCTAAAAATGTTTTTTTTTCATAACTTACAGTAGATTATATATATATATATATATTTCAATTCCTACTTTTGATATCTTTGATTTTAATGAATTATCGATTTCATTTGCCTGACAATCATATGTGTAATCGCTTTCTAAGAAATTTGAGAAAATCATCTCTAAAAACGTAAAGAACTTTTAAATGTAAATAGTTTTTCACTACTTCCCTCTACGATGGAAATCTCTTCTTCAATCCCTTTTGTTTTCTTCCCATTTTCACCATTCACTTATAGAAATTTAGAATTTCAAAAGAGTTATTTACTAACTAGAGTCATTAATTAATTCTAAAAATTCCACGCATTTTAGTTTATAAAGATAAATCTTGCTCTTTTTGTAACCAGATTTCTTATATATAGTTTTCATTAAAACTAATTCACATTATAAATAGACATTTTAGTTCAAAAACACGGTATTTAATAAAGAAGAAAAGAAAAAAAAAAAAAGAATTTTTCAGTATAAAATTTATTTTCAACCCTTGATATGGATATAAAAGATGATGTATGGAAAAATTCAATTTTGTGCATATTATTTAGTACAAATTACAGTTAAAAATTAAAATACAGATTGATTTTACTTTGAATAAATATTTCTTATGCGTACATTAACAAAATACAGGATTTCATAAAAAATTTACCTTTTTTTCTAATTTTTAGAGAATTATTTAAGATTTCTGTAAAAAATTTTAAAAACTCGATATATTTATGATTTGGTGGAATTAAAAAAGTTATTTTCAATAATACAAAATAAGATATAATATTATTAATAAGAATTTAAGTTTTCAATCATAAACTATTTCCTAACTTCTTAGCCCTGACAAAAAGTTTTAATTGCACCTCAAGATATTGTGCCTTTATAAAAGATGGTCCAACAAGATAACTCGGTCTTGCTGAGGCAAGACAAAATTTTGCCCCGTTAAAGATTTTTTTCTACTACTTGTAGTTTTCCGATTGGACAACTGAATCTGGTCACCCCCCCCCCCTACAGCTGCCTGGAAAAATCTGTCAAGAAAATCAATTTAAATAACTCTCATGAAATAAACTGTATTTTTAACTTTAACAATTACATTCCCCTTAAATTTTTAACTAAGAGAAGACTCGTTCTTTTCTAATAGAATACAATTTGTGTTCGCGCTCAGTACAAAGCAAAAATAAAACTAAATGAAGAAAAAAACCTTTATCTTAAGACAATAGCATTTTAAGTAGTTTTAGGCTACTTCTTTAAATTCTCTATCTATCATGTGATTTAATTTAATATTTACTATTTTGCTTCGTCTTATTAATTGGTTTTATTAACATCACACTAGAAGGAACACGAGGGCTATTGACGACAGACCTCGTAATTTTGAACCTCAGTCAAGTGACAAAGCTGACACTTCCCTCTCCTAACTTCCACACCACACCCATGGCAGGACCTTATAGATATAAAGTGCGATCGGGATATATTTATCGACAAATATTACGTGCATCATTGCGTCGGACTTATCGAAAAACATTTTTAAACTTCTCTCTATGATTCATAACTATGCTTGGGTAAGTGTTGTCGAGGTTTAAAGTCCTCCCACGGGCGTGGTATGGAAATTTGGAGAGGGAGATGCCAGGTTAGATGTCTTTCTCGTCACTTGACTCAGATTCAAAATTACGATGTCCCATCGCCAATAGCCTTCGTGTTGTTTCTCAGAATGGCGTTAATTAACAATCCCAATCTCTCTCTCTGTGTGTGTGGGG
>BMAW01033264.1:157372-171795 GCA_019974015.1 Nephila pilipes
TTTTTACAGTATTACATGATAACAGAATTTTTTTTTTTTTTAATCATGAAAACCGATTTCGTACAGAAAGAGGGAATCACTTCGTGTGATTTATTTCGTGTGTGATAGAAAACTGAATTTATTTTCAATTGGACTTTAAAACAAAACATAAAGGTACAAAATGCCAATAAATTTAAACTGAACATAATATTTTTAAAAAAATGTTTTTAAACAAAGATTTGGTTAAAATTTATCTCATTGCATCAAAAAGTCAATATAAATTGTCAGGAAAAACACACAGTTAAAAGATTTTGAGTGGGTGAGTTTCTTTCGCAACATTAGATAAATCCAAATATCATTCAGTTTCAAAAGAACAGAATTTTTTTAAAAAGCCAATTTTTCATTCTATATTGAACGTCAGTTAGGTTCATTACCTACTAATGAAGAATTCATTAGTAAGTAATGAATGTAAGGAAAGATTTCGAAAGTCAATGTAATGTAAGATTTTGAAAGTCAGCGAAATTTGAATAGTCTAATTTTGAATGAATAGCTTACAAATCTTTTTTAAAAATCCATTAGTATACAAGTTCAAAAAAAGACGCCTATTCCTACAGTCTTCGATATAATTGCCAGTTTAATTTCGCCTCTAATGTACTTATTCAAAGCTAGTTATCTCAAAAGAAGCTCTATTGGGTTTGGAATTTTTAATAAGATCTAATTTTCTCACATTAGACTACATATATTTTAAATAACACCTCTTTGATATATTTTTATGCATGCTCTTATTTTTAAATGTCATTACTTCCGATTCTTAATATTTTTAAAAATCATTTTTCTTCCTTTTAAGTTAATATATTGCTTCATTATCATTCCTAAAATTATACTAGAGCACATACACACACACTGTATGTATGTATATATATATATATATATATATATAGTAAATCCCCAAATTATGGGTATACACCTTCCTTTTTCGACATTAAAAGTATAAAAAGAAAGTAATTCTAAATATTTAAACAGTAATATATATATCTAGGTGATAAAATACATTTATCACTTAGATATATATATTAGATAAATATATAAGACGAGGAAACAAGTATGAAACCCGCTTAATAAATTAATTATATAATCTTTAAGCAGAACATACAACATATTAAGCCACAAAATTGAGTATACACCAGGCATAACTTTTAAATGAAAACATAATAATTCAAGATAAAACCAACGTTTTTATATGGTGGCAAAGTTTATTAAAAAAATTATTGAAATATTAGTTAAAACTTGTCGCAAATGTCTAAATATTGCATTGTTAGGCGAGTAAGAATGATTCCCAGTTTCAGAGCTCTAACTTGATGGGAAGTTGGTTAAATTAACGATCGAAAATTTGATGATACACACACACACCAAGTGAAATACATAAAAACGTTTTAAAAATCAAACTTTTTCATATTTGGTTGCACATCTTTTCGAATTAATGATAGCGTGGCATCGATTTTACAAGATTTTGGGTAGCGATTTTAATCCATTCTTCTCTTAAAGCAGTTTTTAACTGGTCTTTACTAGTGATATGGTGCCTTTGGAAAGATTTTTTCAACTGTGACCATAAATTTTCCATAACGTTGAGATCAGGTGATTGTGGTGGAGTGTGCAACTGCGCTCTACAGTCGTACAACAGCCATAATTGGACAATTTTAGCTGTATGCTTAGGATCATTATTATATTGAAAAATGAAACTCGATCCTAAGCCCAACTTTTCAGCATTTTGATTTAAATTATTTTCCAGAATGTTGTCCATGATCCCATCAATAAACACTAAACTTCCCACACCATTGGCTGACATACAGCCCCATATAGGTTGGAAGGTTTATGGAGCACTTAGGTCTCGCGTCCTTTAATCTTCAGTCGATGGGTTGAATGGGTTGCTTCAGCTTGTTACTTGTCCATGATTTTAGAAAAATAATTTACAAATTTAAAATTACTTTGCCTTTTTAAAAGAAATGAATATAAAAACTTTTAGATAGAAAATACGAGTACAGAATCACCTCCATACTTGGAAGTAGGAATGATGCTTTTAGGAAGCAACTCACGGTTATGCTTCCGCCAAACATAACTTCGCCCATCACTACCAAAAATATTATATTTGCTGTCATCACTGTATATAACTTGCTTTCAGAAGTCTGAAGACCTTGAAATATAATTTTCAGCAAATGAAAGCCTTTTACCTGGTTTCGTTTAGAAATGAAAGGTTTTCTTCTGGCACACAACCATTAAAGCCTGCTTTCCTGAGTACTCTAATTGTTTCTGCAGAAACATGCTTTTATATTGTAGATGTGGTTCCAGCAATTTTTGGAGCACTCACGTTTGGAGTTTCGGTCACTTTTCGTAGGATCCTCCTCTTGGTTCTGTCATCCAGGATCTCCTTTCGTCCTCTTCTAGGAATTTTTTTAACGCGTCCAAACACTTTATACTTTTTGGTGAATTTTTGAACATAACTTATAACTTTTTTCATAACTTATATTATTGTTTAATTTTAAATAAATGGTAATGTTTTATATTAATAATTTTTTTTTCTATATGTGCATATAATGAATATCCATTCAGAGAAGTTAATCTAATATCGAACATGGAGCAAATTGATCAATGTTCCACTAACGATCCTTTGTATAGAGAAGCTGATAAACGTTAAATTTGACGGAGTGGAGTGGAAATGGAGTCTCAGCTCAGGAGTCGACCACATCATTTGACCGAGGCTCAAATTGTGAGACGGACCAGTTAATTGATTGTTCATCAACGCCGTACTTAGAAGCAACACAAAAATTATTGACGGCGGACCTTGTAATTTTGAACTTTGATCATATAACGAGGACGGCCTCTTAACCGGCATTTCCCTTTCCAATCTTTCACATCACGCCAGCTTGAGGAATTGGAGCCCCGAAAGATTTAACGTGCATCAGCCTCGCTACATGGCGGGTCTTAAGTCGCATCAGATCAAGATCCCACGAAACAATGTCGGTAACGAGATCGTGACCATGACGCAGCCACATGAATCAGGAACATAGTATGCTCCAAGCCCAAGTTTGGAAGAAAGGCTCTAATAAATGATCCATATAAGGATGTATTTTTTAAAATTAAAAATATATATTTACTTATCTTTGAAGTTGTAATTTTTCAAAATAAAAAAAAAAAAAAAAAAAACGGGAAAGAAAAGGATTGAATTTTCATCGAAGCCTTAAGTTTCGTAACAGCGATAATCCTTGTCATTTTCAAATCTCTATTACTTTTTAATTTCTAAGCATAGAATAAAATGGATGTTAACGACACTAATAAAGGAATCAAAGACTTTTCAAATATCTTTTTTTAGCGATGTTTCGTGCTCAAAAAACAATGCAATTTTTCTTTTTTAATATTCTCAATGCAGGTGAATTAGTAATACGCTGTACAGGATGTCAAAACCCATTATTGGACCGAATCATGATGAAGCTCAAAGATCAGCTGTGGCACGCGAACTGCTTGCGTTGTTCAGTATGTGAAACACCTTTAACCGATAAGTGCTATAACAGAGACTCAAACATCTTTTGCCAAGAACATTTTTATAGGTAAGAAAATTAATTATATTTTACAGTAGTATCAAAGAAAAACTTATATTCAAATATGATTTAGTTTCACGTCTGCATAAATAAGTGTTTATTTTGCATTTATACTTCCCATCCATAATAATTATATTTAAGTATAGTATTGCAAAATGCAATAGGAATGGAAAAGTTTTTCTACATAGCTAAATGGTTAAAAATTAATGATTAATCTTACATTAGCATCAAAACCTTTTCAGTACGGGAAAAACAAACTTTTTTTTCTTCTTTCTGTCCAGTTTGCGCTGGAAGCAGCCATCATAATGAAATAAAGAAGTTTGTATGAGAAAATACAGATTTTTATTTTATGAAATCCATCAACATTTCAAACTACAATTTTAGCTTTTAATTCTCGGTGTTATTCCAGCGGCAAGGTTTCATTAGCAGTGTACGAGGGATGTTCCGAAAGTTACGTCATTTTTTTTCACAAGGAAAATTTACTGCATAAAAAAATAAACCAGGTCATCTTGAACTATACACCTTGCACTTTTTTTCGACATAATCGCAATTGACATTGAGATATTTATCGTAGCGTGCAATCAGTTTGAAGAAACCACTCTGGTAAAACTCGGTGCTAGGAATTGTTCCATAGCCTGCAGCACCTCAGCTTTGTTTTGGATGGACCTAATTCGCAGTGTGGACGACTAATTCGCAGTGTGACTCCACACCTGACACTGTTATGCGCATGCCTATCCACTTACATCATGTCTTGTACTCTAAGAGTGTTGTTTTCATTCGTCGATGTGGATGGACGCCCACTTCGTTCCTCATCCCCCACTACTCTGCCTTGCTTCACTGAACTCCAGCATCCAATCATTTGACGAGACAGGACCTGTTCAACATGCATGATCTGTAGGCCGTCATGGATGACTAATCCCACACGCCCATTCATACCGAATAACAGCACGCACTTTCAGTGCCGACCATATTGTCAGTCCCATCTCGGGGAAGCTGGTCTACTGCTACTCTCTTTTCTTCATCGCTCTGCGCATGCGTCACTGACGCTACTTCCGTCGTTGAACCAGGAAATGTTGTGGATTCTAATGGCGGCTGTTTTTTTTCATCTGGTGTACCACATACTCTTTCAAAAAAAATGACGAAACTTTTTTCAGAACACTCCTCGTAACAGGTCAACTGAAAAATACCCGGCCTACCAAAGTAAAACACATTTTTTTTGGCAAAATTAGTTTTTTTTATTCAACATAATTCCCTTCAAGGGTGATACACTGATTATAGCGACCCTCCAACTTTTCGATACCATTTTTGTAGTACGATTTGTCCTTTGCTTCAAAATAGGCCTCAGTTTCCGCGATCACCTCTTCGTTCGGGTTTATTACGCTTGATCATCTTCAAACACTGCTCCGAATCATCAACTCGTCGTTGTTTTTGGTCAAAAGTGAGCTCGCGCGGCACCCACTTTGCACAGAGCTTTCTCATACCCAAATATTCGTGAATGATATGATGTACACGTTCAGTTGATATCTTTAGAGTGTCTGCTATTTCATTCAATTTCAATTTACGGTCATTCAAAATCATTTTGTGGATTTTTTTAATGTTTTCCTCGGTAACAACCTCTTTTGGGCGTCCACCGTCTTCGATGCTCATTTCACCACGTCTAAACTTAGCATACCAATCCTTGATGGTTGATTATCCTGGGGCAGTGTCCGGAAACTCGGCATCAAGCCAAGTTTTTGCTTCAACTGTATTTTTTCTCTTCAAAAAGCAATAATTTATCAAGACGCGAAATTCCTTTTTATTCATTTTTTTCACAATAACAAAAGTTGCTTCACTCAAATTGCTATAATTCACAAACTAATGATCCGACAGCTGTCAAATTTATACACGCATCTTTTGAGGGTTAGAGCTATGTGTCAAGCCGGGGACTTTTCAATTGACCTATTATTTGTTACTGAATTCTATGATCACCAGAGGAGTTTCTTATAATCCAGGACCGTATTACTAGTGAGGCTGAAGTCTATAGACTGGTAAATTAGTTTTACAGAATATTTATTGGCATAAATGTTTTAAGGAGGCAGAGACACCAGAGCTCTTAGATCCGAAAAGCATTAATTCGTTCTGCAAATAGCAACAAAATGTTTGCAATCAATATTGCGCTTCAGTGTACATAGCTAATGAAACTAGTTCATTTAACATTTTGAATAATTTGATAAAAAGTATTCGCAATAAGAAGCTTAACATATAACACAAGTTGTATCGCCAATTTGTCACTTAACTCACTGATATGGATGCTTTTCATTAAAAAATATATATATACATTTCCAATTTGAAAAATAAATAAATTTTAACTCCAAATCAACAATTGCATGTGGCTACAGCTCTTGAAGTAGTGACATTATTTTACGCGTTCTACTTTGAAAGTAATCGTAAAGTTTTAATTATTTCTAAGAAATAACCAATGTATCAGGATAAAATCATTTCTGCAAATGAATTGATCCTTATGTGCATAATGCTGTATATTAGAGCTATGAACGTTTATTTGTTTGGCTTCAGGAAGCCGCGCACTGAAGTAACCCGCAGTAATCTTTAAGTTTTAATTATTATTATCCCGGAATATTGTAAAATTTAAATTTTTCTTAAAGTAATCGAGAGATAGAAACTTAATGTTTATTCTTCTTCTTAAGACTTCTCTACATAGTTACCATCAAGAGTTATACATTTCCCTCACAGTTACTTGTCCTTTCGTAGGCCGTCATTATAGAACTCAGCAAACTGAATTCTATCTGCTTCATATAAAGTATTACTTCAATCTATGGCTTCTTGAAACCAAACAAATCAACATGAATAGCTGTCATTTAAAACATTATATTCATCAGGATTAATCAACATGCATATATATATCAATATTAATTGGTTTATTCCTTTGTAATTATTAAGCTTCACGATACTCCATCGGATACTGATGTGAGAGAAGTTCATTGGCACAAGAGCCGGATGTGGCTATGCTGCGCAAAACAACATGTAACTATGATCTAGACGTTTGAAAAAAAAATGGGAAAAAGATCAAAAGTTTGACAAGGAGGAGGGTCGAAAGTTTAGTTTTTTTTTTTTATTATTATTATTAACGTCGCACTAAAAGTAACGCGAGGGCTTTTGGCGGCGGACCTCGTAATTTTGAGCCTCAGTCAAGTGACGAGGACGACACCGGAGCTGGCACCCTTCTCCTAACTTCCACACCAAGCCAACGGGAGGGTTTGGGGGCCCGGTAGATTTAATGTGCATCAGCCCCGGTTACAAGGCGGGTCTTCAGTGGTCAAGGCTCGAACCCGCGACTCAACGAAAACCGCCACCCAATAGTCTGAAACCATGACCACTAGGCTATCGCGGCCACAAGAGGGTTAAAATAGAGAAGGATCTCTAGGGTATTCCGGGGGAGCGTCACCCGAGTTTACCAAAGACAGCAAACCCCATGGAAAAGAAAAGATCACTAGGGTGCCTCGGGGTCACACGAAGCCCATACCTACCTAAAGAAAGAAAGCCCCTGAGCTCCATCGTATACTGATATTAGACACTTAAACTACTAATGATATCTTATTTGGCTCTACTATAGGAAATACGGCACCCAATGCAGTGGATGCAATAAAGGAATCATCCCACTGGAAACGGTTCGTCGAGTTCGTAATTTAGTTTTCCACATGCAGTGCTTCACTTGCTTCTTATGCAGCAGAGAACTGGTCACTGGAGATCATTTCTTTCTGATGGAGGACCAAAAAATTATATGCCAAGCGGACTATTACAGCGCGGCAGCAGTGGTAGACAACGGTAAGTTTTTTTACCAAATCGTTACCAAATGATATGAATTTTCAACATTATTTCATTCACTTTTTATTGGGAGATATATTTTTTTGTGTTTGTTTCAATACAATTCTTTGATGTAATAAATATTGCATATGACTGGCGTATCAATAAGTTTTAGAGTGTACTAGTTTTGTCTAACTATTGTCATTCCATTACAGTTGTTTATTTTTTCCGCTCGATTCTAACCCCCATATTTCTTAGTAAAAAACCAAGCAAAATGGTGATAACAAAACAAGCTTAGCTGACACATGCACTGCCATATGTTATGTATGGTGACGTCACTATCCTTCAGATGTACGCATTTTAAAAAGATGAATTCTTTAAAGAATTACACAAATTTATTTCATTCCAGGGTTAGTGAGGGAAATAATATCATGTAGCTGAAAACAGCAAATATGAAGTTCCTCTTATGCTATCTAACTGATAATCAAACTCTAAGATTTCTATGTAATCTTCAATATCACTTTTGTGTCGAAAAAAAAAGTAGTCAATTATGAACAAAAGCAATAGGGAAATTATGTCACTTTTTGAAGCTCATATTAGTTACAATATACAATACTCCCTCTATATCCCGGACTTCCCTTTTCCGGCGTTTTTTAGAGTGGCAAGTCATAGAAAATTGTTATGCCTTTTACTTCAACGGATTAATGGCAGTTTTTGTTGTTTCGTATGTTTGACACTTTATATGCAGGCTTAATGTATTTAATTTTATACAATAATACATTGCAATAAGCTGTTTTAAAGTTACAGAAAATTGAATATGAAGATAAAAAGATAAAGCAAGAGTTACTTGTGCGTCTATATGATCTATCCGGACTAAAATTCGATGCTGTTTGGTTTCAGTTTTCTCCGTTGTAGATACGAGTAAGAACAAATAAACAAGGATTTGAAAAGTAGCTGCTATATTCTTGAATCGTTTTTAATAATTTTATCTATGCTCGGAATTAAGTTGAAGACTTTAAATTTGAGATTATAAATTAGTATTTAAGATGACAGACCAATCAGGTAATATGGATATGACACAGCACAACAAGATATTTAGTATCGGTTAATATAAAGTAGGGGATTAAAGGGATCTGGCTGTTTAGAAAAATAATACTCCCTCTAACTAAACTCCTATCTGGTGGTTTGTGTAGAGGGAGGCAATCTGGTTAGAGTGAGTGATAGTGAAATTTATTGGCGCAAGAGCCAGATGTGGCCATACTGCGCCAACCAAGGTAAATCTGTGATCTAGACGTTAAAATTATGAAAATATATTAGCCGACAAAAGTGTCAAGTGAGAAGGTAAAATTTATTGGCGCAAGAGCCAAATATGGTTATGTTGCGCCAAACAAGATTAAATTGTGGTCTAGACGTGAAAAAAACGGAAGAAAAGACACAAATTGGTTGACAAGAAGGAAGGTCGAAATTGAGAAGGAATGCTAGGGTATCCCGGGGGCGCGTCACCGTGTTTACCAAAGACAGTAAACCTCATAGGAAAGAAAAAGATCACTAGGGTGCCTCGGGGTCATGATGCCCATACTTATCCGAAGAAGGCTAGTTCCTCAGCTCCACTGATATAATCCCTAGGGGCAGGGTACCCATTTTAGTCGCCTCTTACAACATGCATGAGCTACAGTGGGACTATTCTGTCATTCCCGGTCACCACACGGGTCGCAATCCGCTTAGAATTCAGCCGCTATTCTGAACGTTCTGAAAAACGTTTCGCAGGTTATCAGGTCTTTAAAAAAAATTCTAAAGCAATGAGATTTTAGAGTGAACGTGCCTTGCACCATTATAAACTCGCTTATCAGTTTGCACATGAGCCTGGTAGTCAGCGCAAAGGAAGCTGCGAGTTCGAACCCGGCTTGCCAGCCTATGGTCCCTGGGGTTCAATTACACTTTGGATAGTTGTAAAGATGAATTAGGAGCCATTTTGTCTGCTGCCTTCCGCAATGATTTAACTATTCCTACCAGGATCGTTCCGACCCAAATAATAATCCTGCTTCTTTTAGACCAAGGGTTTTTAAAAAAATTTCCAAAATCAACCGCTCTAAAAAGAATAATTTTCTATACACAGAACCTCTTACATTTTTTCCCCCTATAATATGTAGCGCACAATATAGTATAGTAATTGCCCCAAAAAAGTTTAAATTAACAATGAACAAAAAATTAAGAAAAAATGAGGATTATTAGATTTATATTCTTTTATTTATTTATTTTTTGTACTATTTTCCATTTCACACATATAAACAAGATTTCAGAAACATAGACTGTAATTGCGCAATAGTTCAATTAATTTGCTAGTTCTGCTCGATATATTGATAGAATTATTATGCATGCGGATCATGCATCACCACATGGGTCTATATCCTAAGGAATTGAAGTTGCTCTTTTTCACACCATCAGGCAATTCTGTGGGCTCCAGCTATTCATTCATTGGTCACAAAAGTTTAATTATTTGCATGTTGGAGTGAGAGGTTTTTGATTTAAAAAAAAAAATTTACGCTCAAGTAAGGAATGGTATTTGAGCGTACCATTTTCTTCTTGGTATGGGTTTTTTTTTTTTTATTTATTTTTTTTTAAAAAAAAAAAAAAAAAAAAAAATGCAATGAATGAAGTTGGAAAAATTTAAATAACAGTATTTTACATTCTGCATTATTAATATCAGCTAATACAAAGTAATTTTCCTCATCTCCTTTACTTTTTAAATACACAAATGATAAATTTGTAGCGACTTCCTTCTACATCAGCGCCACTGATTAAAAGGCCTTACTCAACCAGCCCGAGGAGATATCTTTTCGGCTTGGTTGGTAGGCCCGTCGACTTCGGATCCCTTGGACCAGGGTTCGAATCTACGCTGCCGTTTCGCGACCGCCACAAATTCAAGCATTGCTATAGCAGGAATATGTTAGAAAAGAGATAGGAGATGGACAAAATGAGGCACAAATGACTAACAACTTTATTCTTCTCTAGTCGGGGTACAATATCCCGCATTACAAGTAAATAAAGAAGCGTTGCTATATGTTGAATACAAACATTCAGCAGTGACTAATATATATAAAAAAGCTGATTTTAAAATATTTCTGCAAAGGTCAAGTTCTGATCGAAATACAATCTTCAAAATAAACTCAAATGAGAGATCGCGAACAAAAACTTCTCACTGTTACATCAAAATATCGGAAATACAATTTTTCTACGAAGGTAAAATTTTACTCATTTTTTTTAAAAAAAACAAATTACATTTTTCACGGGAGATTATTAAAGGATCGAAATTTTCTTCCAGAGCAGGTTCCAGTAATAAACGTCCACGAACTACGATATCCACCATTCAGCTGGAAGCCCTGAAGTTGGCTTACCAGCGCAGTTCTAAACCCAGTCGGCACGTTCGCGAACAGCTGTCGGCTGAGACGGGTCTAGATATGAGAGTTGTCCAGGTAAGTTTTTTTTTTTTTTTTCATTGCTTTTATTTCGAAAGATCCTATTCACGCAAAAGTCCATTGTTACCCCAACTTTTAAGGCTGTCTTTCCCATGCAAAAGATTAGTATTTGCACCCTAAACACTTTTTCTAATAGTTTATATAAAGTAGTGTGATAGATTATGATACTAAAATTCTTTTATCATATTGCGTAATTAAAATTTAGAAACACGCTATTGATACAAATTAATAAATAAACAATCGCAATTGTTTACCTTACTCCATAAAGCTAAAAATTGATATGGTATAGTAAATCTGAGGCGTAATATATAAAATAGAGAAAAAAGAGGATTAATTCAAACAAATCATTTGCATACATTAAAACTTTTAAGTGTAATGCTTTTCATGCGTTAGCAAAATCAGAATATGGTATTTATGTAGACATTTCCCTATTTGTATAAATATACACTCTAGAACAAAAATAAATAAATAAAATAAAATAAAAACCGACGCACCGAGAAGTTGTCCAATGGAGACAAAAATTGGGGGATAGAAAAATTATGTACAGAATAGAAAATGATTAAAATTTCAGAAAAATTGAATGATTTATTTCAGAGTTACATACACTGGTGCTTAAAAGTAAGATAACTTTCCGATTTGGTCGATTATATCTAGAACTACTGGACAGATTTTAATAAAATTTGGTTGCATATAGGGTTGATATAATACTAACAAGTAACCATCCAACAGTTGTAATACACTCGCATGATCGTGCGTAACACTCGTTGAAGTATCATGGTCTGAAACAGCAGTTACAGAATAGAACAAAAAATTGGTTTTATAAGGAATATGGTCCCCTCTTACAGATATATAGGCATTGCACCGTGATTTTATGCTGGAAATAAGGGAATTTATGAGTTCCTGAGGCAAATAGTCCCACTCGTTTAGCAACGCTGTTTTCAGGTCTTGGTAGGTTCTCGGTAGGGTTTTGCGAATTGCAATTACCCTCCCCAGAGCGTCTCGGGCATGTTCTATAGGATTGAAGTCTGGAGATCTGGCTGACCAATCCATCCAGCGAATATCCTCACTTTCCAGAAATTCGACGACCAGCTGAGCTCTATGCGACCTCGTGTTGTCATCCATTAAAAGGAAATCAGGACCCATTGAACCCCTGAAAAGGTGGGTATAGGGCTCTAAGACCTCTTCCCTATACTTTTTAAGGGCCGCAGTGCCTCTTTCAAAGACGTGGAGGGGTGCGCGGCAATCCAAAGTGATGCCTGCCCAGACCATCAAGCCTCCGCTGCCGTAATGGCCGATTTCTTGGACATTGGAGGGCAGATAGCGGGTCCCTGGTTCTCTCCATATGAAAGTACGGCGAAAATCACTGGTTAGGCTGAACCGGGACTCTTCAGTGAAGAGCCCTCTCTCATGAAACAGTCACCCTTGAAACTCGGGTTATTGTGGCTGCATATAACTCATGAAAGGCCTGAGAAGCCGTATCGTCCCTATTACGCCTCGCTGTAATGGACAGATGGTGATCTTCTCTGGTCATCAAAGCTCTTGGACGACCTTGCCTAGGCTTTCTCTCGACGGATACGGTATCCTTAAACTGCTTCTATAAGTTGGACACGAAGCTGGGTTTAAATCGAATTTTCTGCAAATCTGGATTTGAGAATGACCCGCTTCTAGCCTACCCACAATTCGCCACCTCTATCCATCAACTAAACGTTGGTTGTTACATCGTTTTACTGTTTGAATTTTAATGTAAGCGATTGCTGCAAAAAACACCAAGAAATTCGGCGAAATGTGCTAGCGAACGAAACGGGAATTTTGGCAGGCGCGCTCATAAATTCTGTTTTTCGACTAGTTCCGCCCCCAAACACGTATAAGCTTACGTATTCGACATACAAGATTTGCATCTTTGTTTCGAAACAGTATTTTTACAATTCTTTGCATGAAATTCTATAAAATATAGATTCTCTTAATTGTGAACACCAGCGTAGTTACAAAGTAACGAGCTCAATAAGTTGTTGACCCACCTCTAACCTACCTAGATGCAAGCTGCCACACGATGTGGCATAGAGTGATAAAGCTCCCTGATGATCTCCTGAGGTATTTCTTGCCAAACTTACTCCAATTCTCGGGCTAGGTCATCAACATTCCCTTGTAGATGCAGTTGCCTTCCCATCATATCCAAGACATGCTCGATTAGAGAGACTTGGCTGGCCAAGGAAGTGTTTGATAAGCTGTAAGATAGTTCATAGCAACACGTGCCTTATATGGTCTGGCCTTATCTTGCTGAAAAATAAGGCCAGGGCACTGCAAAAGGAACGGTAGCAAAACAGGTCTTAGAATGTTGTCGACGTACCACTGTGCTGTAAGTGTGCCTCTAATGACGACCAAAGGGATCCGGCTATCAAAGGAAATGGTACCCCAGACCAAAACTCCTAATTGAGGGCTCGTGTGGCGTGCAATAGTGAAAGAATGATCGGAACGCTGCCCCAAGCATCTCCAGATGATCGTCAGGACACAGTTGGTAGCGGGATTCGTCGCTAAACACTATATTTCCCCAGTCAGCATCATTCCAACCTGATCGAGCCAAGTACCACTGAAATATGGCTCGACAGTGAGCAGGCGTGAGTGGTAGGGGGGCATAGCGGTCGGTACGAGAGCAGATTTCACTCTTATCAGCCGTCTGTGAAGGGTCATCACTCGTGTGCGGGTCGCACATCTGATGGTTGATAACAATGAATCAGGCGCTTTGACAGCTGATCTGACAATCACTCTGTCCTACCGATCTGCTGTGGCCCTAGGTCAACCGCTACCATCATGACGCTGAAATCTGTTATTGTCCATCCATTCTTGCCAGCATCTTCTCATGGCTTTGATCCATATGACGAGCGATTCTCCGATTTGCCCAACCTGTTTCTTTCTAACTCTGACAGTTGCTCGTAATGAACTCGAATCCTGCGGCAAGGCATATTTTTCAGTCGTTGAAAGGTATCCTAAATCGCAATGCAATGGAAAATTTGACCATCAGATTGAGAATTGCTTCTTATACACACCTACTGAGTGCGCAGTTTCGATGCGCTGTAGCTCCCGTTATTCATTCATTGGATAATTGCTCCCGTTATTTGCATACGAAATTTCATTACAATCGGGCAACTCCTTCCTGGTGTGTCGTTTTTTTTTTTTTTTTT
The DNA here is from genome assembly GCA_019974015.1 of Nephila pilipes. Classification (NCBI taxonomy): domain Eukaryota; kingdom Metazoa; phylum Arthropoda; class Arachnida; order Araneae; family Nephilidae; genus Nephila; species Nephila pilipes. The sequence goes on from BMAW01033264.1 coordinate 171,401, forward strand.
GTTATAGAGTGTATATATATATATAACATATTTCAAATTTGGGTCTTTTCATTTATTAGCTCTAGGTCATGGGTGTCTAAACTATGACCATTTGAGAGCCACATTGCAAAAAAAAAAAAAAAAAAAAAGAAAGTTTGCTAGGCCGCACATACAATATTTTTTCAACAAATTGCTAAATACAAACTTGATAACTTTTTAATTTTTCAATTTTTTAGTAAAATTTAAAAAATTTGAGGTTTACAGAAAGGTCATTATTTAGCTTTAATTTGGTATAAAGTTATGGTTTTACTGTACATTCCTTCTCAAAAGTTATCTTATGTAAACGTATGTGTTAATTTATTTTCAAATTTTATTTTCTTCATGTTGTATATAAGTATATTAATTTAATAGCATAT